>PVJC01000318.1:0-135011 GCA_004026665.1 Murina feae
AGGCAGGCAGTTGCAACAGAACCCTTTGGTTTGCTCAAATTCCGTGGCTGTTGGCCTCCATCTTGGCTGGGTTAATTTGCATACAGCCGCTCTGATTGGCTGTTGGCCTCCATCTTGGCTGGGTTAATTTGCATACAGCCGCTCTGATTGGCTGGTGGTGATGGTCACATTTGCATGTTTCGCTTTTATTATAGAAGATTATTTTACCTGAGAATAAAAGGTGCCAAAATTTTTGCCTTTCTGTAAAGTGTGCTAAAGACCTTAAAAGACATCCAAACTTTTTTAAAAGTATAGGAACTGAGTCCTTTGGGATTGCAATCCAAAATAAAAACAACTTTGATTTTGTCACAATATCTTGAAGCACAAACTAAGAAAATTAATCAGCCTTGAACTAGAAAAAACTTCTACAGAGCTCAAGCTGTATCTTCATGGTTCACTTGGTTCTTAGCCTTCTCTCTGGGCCTGCCAATCAAGACACTTAGGAGGGTTCTTTTTTTGGCAGAGCAGCCCTGACTATTTGAAATGAGGCAGACATCACCAGAGCATTTCAGAGGCCAGGCACCAGATGGTAATAATACATTTCAACTATTAGAAGTTTGGATCAGAAAGCTAAAGGTGAAGGTCTTATCTCATTTGTCAAAAGATGTAATTCATTATTAAATCAAGACAAACCAGTTAACATCTGAAGTATAATTTTGTATGCTATTTATAACACACTCGCCAGTTCATTTGGCTTGACTGGCTGACTTAATTGTGTGTAGTGTTTCACAAAAAGCTTAGTGAGAGCTAGGAAATGACCTATGCAAATCATAGTTCTGGGTAAATCAAAACTTTCCTTCATGTGCCAATTAAACGTTAGCATGCTTGAGTTACTTAAAGAAATTATGTATTGTTTAAAATAATTTGAAGCTGGAAATTCACCAGTTTTTACAACATGTATGTGATTTATCTATAATAATAAAAGTGTAATATGCTAATTAGACTGGACATCCTTCTGGATGAAGCCGGACTGTGAGGAAAGCCCGGGTCCCAGGTGCCAGAGGAAAGTCAGTACAGGCAGCCAGGGGAAGGAAGACCTACTCTGGCACAAATTTCATGTATCCGGCCTCGAGTCCTGTGATCGATCACCCCAAAGAGGTAGGCCCTGTCCACCTGGCTGGGGCTCCTCAATGGATCACCTCAAAGAGGTAGCCCTGACCACCTGTCCGGGGCCCTGTGATGGATCACCCCTGCAGAGAGAGGCCCTGCCCACCCACCCCAGTGCTGCCGGGCCTCCCTCTTTGGGGTGATCTGGAGCCCCCCAAATGATCAATCACCCTGCTGGCCACTGGCCTGGGCCTCCCTCTGCAGGGCAGTCACGGGGTGATGGCTGACCAATCACATCACACCAGCCTTGGCTGGCCTGGCACCAGTGGGTGTCATAGTGTGGTTGTCTGGAAGGTCATCCGGAAGGACATTTGGAAGGTCATTCAGCTGTTTGGTCTAATTAGCATATTATGCTTTTATTATTATAGATATGAGATTTTTACATAATCACGAATTATTTCTAGTTACATGGTCATAAGACTATTGGTGCTCTGAGCTGCCTAAATATCACATTTTGTTTGTAAACGGGAAAAATTGAAAATTTAGGTTTTCAAGAGCAAAATAAATTTGGGAGTTGCTTCCTTAAGATGGAGACATAACTGAACTTGAGTATCTGCTAATAAGAGAAAGGTACCTTTTATAGCTTTTCAGAGGCTATTATTTTTACTCATCTACTCTGATACTACAAAGCATGTCCAAGACAAGCTGGGGGTGGTAACCAAGGCTTCATTTACCTGAAATTAGAAGCGCCCATAATGGGTAGGTAGGGCTGTGGGCAGCATTGTGTGTTTCCCAGTTCTAATTAGCCATAGAAAAATGTGAAGAATAGCACCTGCATATACAAATTCTCTTTAGGATTTGCCACCTTAAAAACTATTTTCCTTTTGTTATGTTTAATATGTATAATTATGCTTTCAGAAAGCTTTGAAATTCTTTCTTTGCTGACCCCGCCACCCCATTGTCAGGCGTATGTAGAAGCCACTACTAATTTACGGAAGGTTCTCTCTGAGAAGAGTTCTAGAAATTAATTAGTAGAGTATGCCAAACATATTTTTCTTCATCTCCAATGTCTACCCCCGTTTTGTAAATCCATTCCCCATAAAGAAATTTTCCTCTGGCTCCTGGTGGCTTCTCTTACATTGTCTCTTATGACTTTCTTGCTCACACTCCACCTTCCATGTCCAGCCCACTGGCTTTTCAGTTCCTCATGGCGCTGAACTTTTTGTCTCAGGGGTTTTACACTTTCAGTTCTCTCTTTCCGGGGCCACGCTTTTCCCTGGTCTTCATCAGCCAGTTCTCAGCCTGAAGGTCAACTCTGCAAATGCCCCTCTCATATTGCTCTACTTCACCTATTTACTGTTTATCAATGATCTTATTTTTCATGATTTGAAATGGTCTTACTTGTTAATTTGATTACTATCAGTTCCTCAACAGAGCTTCACAGGGCCGAGGCCTCATCTGCTTTGTTTACCTCTGTATCTCTAGCTACCAAACAGTGCCAAAAATGTGAGCATTCTGTACATTATTTTTTAATAGATAGATAGATAGATAGATAGGTGGACAGATAAATAGATAATAGACAGATGGGTAGATAGATAAGTAGCTAGATATCGTCACCCAATACCTAATCTATGGAGAGAGAAGTTAGAATACTGATTATCTATCTCAGGGGTATATTCACTGGGTAGGGACACAAGGGATCTCTCTAGGCTGTTAAAAATATTCTTCATCTGGATTAAAGTAATGGTTATACAAACACACATAGATTTGCAAAAATTAATCTAGCTGTATACTTATGATTTGTTTATTTTATATTCTTAAATTTAAAAAAAATTATGTCAGTCCATCAAGGGCTGGTCTATATGCATTGCATTTGTTAAGCTTGGTACCACTGGTGCTTGGGTCAGGCGTCCCTAAATCCCCAGTCAAAATCTTTGATTGTTGGAAAATAGTATTTGTCTTAAAGGACAGATCTAAGGTCAACAACGGAACAGGTTGCCTCCTCAAAGCCACTTATTGTTCCTTTAACATGGATCTGTTTTAACCATGACCCTACCAATGTCATTATGTAAGACTTGACTGAGCTAAGGGAGTTGCCTCCTTTTTAGTGGCCATGTCAAGGTCTGTGCACAAAGCCCAGGGAAAGATAAGAAGGCATGAATAAAATACTAACTTTGAAACTCAGAGTATTTATTCACCACAATACATAGTTGACACAGTGTGCCCATTGAGGACTCCACAGTCAACAATGTCATTGGGAAATTATATACTGAAGATTTGGTTTCTTTTTGAAAATTTTTTTCAAAAAGATATGAAACAAATAGTTGATTTTTCTCTATATAACAAATATGACTGAAAAATCAGTAAGAATGGTCTCATCTATATAAGGAGACTTTTCAAGTAACTGAATCCTTAACCCTTCTGAGTACAAAATATCTTTTAAATGATGTTAATTTTCTCTTTGAAAATCTTTCTAAATAGTTGCAGATTTCTTTTCTCTTATACAAAAAGTATGGCTGTGACACACTCTACTCGTCATGGTTTGGGTTCATCATGTATGCTGATGGTTGCATAAAACCACCTCCGTAGTTACTGTGTTGTGATCACAGTGAGTGAACCTACTTGGCTGTACATCTATGAAATTTTAGTATCTCCCTGCTGAGAGCATTTTCCTTTGGGTCTGAGATAATATCCTCTACCAGCACATCTTCTCTTTGATGTAATGCTTTTAACTTGCTACCTTATTTTACATAAAATTTCTACCTAAGGGCCTGAATCACTGTACAAGCTTTGTGGCAACTATTTGACTTAGTGTTTTTTTTTTGTTTATTTGTTTTTTCTCCTCTTCACTCAAGGTTTAAAGCTATAGATTGTGAGTGGGTCAAGTTACTGTTTTCAGAAATCCTAAAAGTTCATAATAGCGATAAAAGAACTCATTGGCAAAATTAAAGAAAACTACATTTTCCCCAAGAATGTTTTAAGGCTGATAATGATAAACAACTCTCCTTGTTTCTGAGCATATAGCATGTCAAATTTATAAGGCACTCTATTGCCTCATTCTTATCCATTATTTATCTACCCTCCCAAATACATCAATTTCTTTAAAACTGGAAATTGATGTTTTGCCCTGAGAAACCACTACAAGAGCTTGGGAAGAAAGTGAGGGTAGATATAAACTTTCTAGCCCATTTTTCTCCTTTCTGCTCACCTCTTTTCTGACCTTCCTTTTTTCTGACTCTGCTAGATTGTAAGAAGTTCAGTTTTCAGAGTCTTTGACTATCAGGAAACCCCACTGTAGTTTGGATGAGGGAGTTGAGGCCCAAAATGAAGAGGTAAGTCTCTTATTAGTTCAAGGTCAGAGCTGGGACCTGTATTCTGGGCTCACAGAGCCACCCATCTCAGATGATGACCTAAGAAGCCTAGATCATTCATTATACTCTCTCTCCACAGGCCCTGAGCAGAGGCATACTCTGTTGGTGAAAAACTTTGCTTCTGCTTTGTCTGTCTCTCACTTTACATTTCCACACCCTTTCCCCTTCAGTTGTGTCCAATCCTTAGACTTCTAGTGTAACCCAAGCTTTGGACTTCTCTGTCTCACTCCCTTCCAAGCTCCCTATCATCCTCATCCTATACTTTGTCAAGATAAATCAATTTGAGTCCTAAGCTAGTTGTCACTCTGAAAAGAAATCTAATAAATTAATCTCTCATAAGAATCTAATGACTTAAAAGTTTAGGATATTAAGAGATCACTACTTGTATTTGGATTACAATGGAAGATCTATCCTATCTAATAAAAGAGTAATATGCAAATTAACCATCACTTCAGGACAAAAATGGTGGCACCCATAGTGATGGGGCAGGATGCTGGTGGTGTTACTTTGGTGATGGGAGCCCAGCAGGCAATCAGACCCCAGGCAGCACCCAGCAGGGCCTGCTGGGAGGTTGCCATGATGACCCCTGAACAGACAAGGGGGGGGGGCCGCTGGCGGCACCCAGCAGGCTCTGCTGGGTGCCGGCTGTGGAGGATGGGAAGCCAGCGATGGGGACCCCTGCAGGTGGCGGCCGACAAGGGGATGAGGGGGTGTGGCAAGCCAGAGCCATCGGAGACCCCCCAGCCGCCACTGCAGCCGGGCCTCGGCCAGGATGGCAGCTGCGGACGAGGGGACGAGGGGGCGAGAGCCATCAGAGACCCCACAGGCAGTGCCCAGCAGGGCCTGCTTGCCCATCCCTGTGGTGTAGAGTAGACAGGCCTGGCAGAGAGCAGAGAACCACGTGGAGTGGGCCCAAGCCATCAGTAGCACATCTCCTGAGGGCTCCAGAATTGGATAGGGTGCAGGTCCGGCTGAGGGACCTCCTCGTCTGCCCTCCCCCCGCCTCACCTACCCGTGCACGGATTTCGTGCCCCGGGCCCCTAGTTGAAGTATAAATCAAAGGCTTAATCTCAAGCAGTGACTGTTACTAGTAAGTGGATGAATTTCTACTAGTACCCATCTTAGAGTTATGGGATGATGATGGAAGAGAATAGGATGGTGGAGGGCTAATATGATGCACTTAAATTGTAAGGATGCTATTGTAAACCCAGGTTCCCCTATACTTAAGGGGGTCAGTTCAGGCTTCATATATCTTGAACAGAGTCTTATTCCTACTACTGACTATTTCTTAATCTGATTTTTGTTCTTTATTCTAAGGTTTTCCATGAGACACCAGCGAATTAGTCTTCCTTAGGATAAAGACATAAAGTGGGCATTTCTTGAGTGCTGTCTAGATTGTAAGAAGCTAGTTTCACTAGCAGTTTGAATTGCTGAAATGTACAGTTTCTTTCCATAAACTGTGGACATGGCTAGTCCAGGAAA
Organism: Murina feae; assembly: GCA_004026665.1. Taxonomy (NCBI): domain Eukaryota; kingdom Metazoa; phylum Chordata; class Mammalia; order Chiroptera; family Vespertilionidae; genus Murina; species Murina feae. The sequence continues at coordinate 5,940 of PVJC01000318.1, forward strand.
CCTAAAATGCTAAATCAGAAAATCATAAAAGTTTGTTTGCATCCTGTTCATCCCCACCCACTACCCTCTCCCTCACCCTTCTGCCCCCTGTGCATTCCTAATTGTGTGTGTCAGGATGCTTTTGGCCCCACTCCTGGTTCATAGGTTGATGCTCAACCACTGAATACCACCAGCTGGGCTGGTTTTTAAATAAGCATTTCAAGAGACATTGCTACAGAATACACCTACAGAAGCTCTGGAGCAAGGAATAGTAAGTATGTGGTTGATTGGATGTCTTTGAGCTATGCCCACCCTGTGGAAGCCAGGATGAGGGCTTCATTCTTCAATTCTAACAAACAGATGTCACCTTGATTGGCTGATGGGTCCTTAATTACCACCCATCCCTCAACTCCTCAATCGAAGGAGGTTACAGTGGGATCAAGAACCTGGTCTACATCATTTGAGCCCCAGGATCCAGCTCAGTTGATATTTAGCCCTTGACTTCTAGTTGTGTGAGTCAATGTTCTGCCGAGGCTTGAAGGGAATGCTTCAGCAGTGGAGACAATCTAGAGTAAAGAGCTTTGCAGGTGGAGGGAACAGCCAAGATAAAGCTCTAAGACCAGAGCAGGCCTGCATGCTTGTGGATTTCAAGGGGAACAGGACAGCTAGAACAGAATGTGACACCCAGGTCACCCTGAGAACTTTCCTCACTCAGGAAAAAGCTTGAGAAAGGGCAGGTTTATGACCTCTGCCACCCAGTTCCTCTGAATCTGAATCTTTGTGGGCCCAGGAATCTGCATTTTAACAGATATTGCAGTTGATTGTTAGGCAATCTAAAGCTCAAAATCTACTGCCACTGAGCATGCAGGCTGATACTCCTGCAGAAGGACTGGGTGTGAGGAGACATGGTACATAAACCTGCTGGAACCAGGCACATCTGTCTTCCCAATAGCGCTCTTTCAGTTGCAAATTTAAATTCTCAACTTAAACCAACTGTAAAGGGACGTATGTCACTTCCCAACCAGTCCTATTCTGACCTCTGTATTTAATACAGCAACACAACACCCCACCCCACAGACATCCTTTACCCTATTTTATGTCCCCCTCCCATAACTCTTGTTACCTTCCAAAGTTCTATACAGTTTATGTCTTATGTTTATTTTCTATCCTGTTCCTACTCTACCACCACACTCCCTCCTCCACCCCCTCGAATGCCAGTTCCAGGAATCAAGGATTTGTTCACTGATGTATCCTAAGTATCTTTAGCTCATAGCAGGCGCTCAATACATATTTTGTGAACGAAAGTGCTTTCAGTTTGAAGTGATTTCTGACTGTGAAAATGCCATGTGGAAATTAATTATGTGACTCTCTTAATACCTCATAATTGAGATTATTAGATGTTTCTTTCCTCTGGAATGAGAAGTGATAAGAAAGATGAGTAATGAAAACAAATTGCTCCATTGTGTTTGATGGGTTGCCCAGGAGGAACCAGCTCAGCCCACCCAGCCTTGCTTTCCTTAGAAATTCCTTGGGCTTAGTGCAGGGTTTACGATGCTAGTTTTGTCTTCCGAGGATTTCTGGGGAGAGTTCTTTTGATAATCTATTACACTTACAAGTAAGCGGTTGGACAGACATGTTGCAACATTAGGGGCAGGTGAGAGGAATGCTGTTACTTAAAGATAGTAATTCCTCCCAGCAGAGGAAATGTCACCTAGTTTTTACATACTTATAAATATTTTTACTTCTGCTTCAGCCCACTTCAGCTGTCTTCTTTAGAGCTTGATGATGTTGGAACACGGTAAGGAGAATCCAACTGTGACTAGAGAATGTCTTGGGGGGGAGGGTCCTTTTTGGGGGTAGGATCAGGTAACCAAAATTGATGTATGTTTGCTTTTTAAAAAAATATTTTAGCTGTCCAATTAAATGAGTGTTCTAATATTCATATTATGCCACTTTACCTAATATTTCAAAGAGGCAATTAAGATCCCAACTAACATTCATTTTAGTGAAGCAAAACGCTGCTGGCTACTTTCTTTGCTTAGTTTCTGGGAGCTTGGGCAGCTGCTGCTGTGTGTGCTGAAAGGATATTGGGTTCTTAAAGAACCTGCTTAATCTTCTCTATTAACCAATTAAATAAAATGGACTCTGGGCATACATAGCAGGTGGATTTGGAAGTGAAACATGTTGAAAATTACGTTTTGCATTTAGATGGATTTTTAAAAACGCAAAGGCAAACGTATTTTAAGAGAATATGTTGATTGGGGGAGTTTTTATTAAGTGCATCAAGTTAAGAAGGGCTGGATAGTAAAGAACTTAATGAAAGAAAAGGCTGGTTAAGTGGAAATAGGTTCTGAATTTAAATGAGATCAACCTGAAAGGACACAGTGAAACTTACTTCAAATCATTCAGATGTTTCTCCATTGGGAGAAAAAAAAAATCCATAAAAAATATACCAACTGCTTTATTTTGCAGAGTCATCCTTCAGGGCAATGTCGCCTTTGGATAGAGTCCTCAGAAATACACTGATTATAGGTCTAAGTGAAACTCAAAAACGAAACTAGCAGTGCTGGCCTCGCAGTCATCCAAGAGGCTGCCTTCCCTTGTCACGGATTCGTTTTTAATGAAAAAGGAAGGGACCATTTGATAGGACTTGACGTTGGTTTCCTTTCCGCGAAATCTGAAACTTGAGACGCGAAAAATCCCGGGGTTGCTGAAATACCTGCCCTCGGAGCAGCACAGTGAACGGCTTTGGCCCGGAATTCCAGAGACGAAGTTCCACCCTCCCACAGAGTCACCTGCTCGGGGGGAACCCCGGCCAGAAATCCGGGTCGCGCCAGGTCACATCGTGCGTCTCTTGTTTACTCCGCCCCTGGCAGGGCGGCGGCGGCGGGGCCGGCGTGGGGAGGGCCGCCCGGGGCCGCCGGGTTCCGCTCGCCGGGGCCCGCTGCTCGGGGAGGGCGGCGGGAGGTGCCCGCCCGGCGGGAAGACCACCCCGAGGAGGAGGCGCTCCCGGCGCCGGCCCTGCCCGGCCGCCACTCGCAGCTCCTGGGCCGCCGCGGCCTCCCGGGAACCTCCCCCGAGGGTTCACGCGAGTCCACACCAGTCGGGTTAAACGGCCGGAGGGAGCCCCGGTGTCCCCCGGGTGTCGCCCGGCCGGGGAGGAAGCCCAGAGCTCCGGCCTGCGCTCGCCTGGGATTCCCCCGCTCCTCGGCCCCGCTCCCCGGGCGCCGGGGGGCGCTTTCGCTCGCTTCCTTCCGAGGAGAGGAGCGCGCCGGCTGCAGGCGGCGGCTCGCCCGCGTCCCCGCACGGCTCAGCGGGACACCCGCCCCGGCTGCGGTCGCCCCGGCCCCCAATGGTTTGACTCTCCCGGCGAGGTCGAGCGGCGGTTCCCGAGCTGGGTGCGCCCAGGGCGCCCTGGTGAGTGACCCCGGGGAAGGCGATCGGGGCGTGCGGAGCGCGTGGAAAGTTCACGCTTCCGCAGGGGCGCGGGAAGCGCCCAACACTTTCTGCAGAGCTCCAGAGACGCAGCCAGGAGCTGCCTACCGTCCGATTTTGTTGATCTTGACTGATAACTGGATCGAGAGTAGAGGCGGGGGCCAGGGAGTGGCGAAGGACCAGAGGTCCACCGACTAAGTCACAATGGCAATACGAATTATTGTGTAATTCCGCTTGTTATCAAGACAGGGGGACGATTCTATGGGGAAGATGGGGCTGGGGGGTGGGGTGGGGTGGGGGAGGAGGTTTCCATAACCCCGAAGGAAACTCTCAGGCTCCCTGAGACACCCGAGTGTGTTTGCATGACAAGTAGAGACCCGCTCTCCAGGGAGTTCCCGGATCCCGGCGAGCCGCAGCGCAGCCGCGATCTTCCCGCCCCAGCGGCCGCGGCGGGGCCCGGCCCAGCGCGCCCGGCCGCCTCCCTCCCCCGCCGCCCGCCGCACCGCACAGCCCTCTCCGCCGAGCTCGCTCCAGACTGGTTTTTCTGGTTCAGCCTCCCTCCCTGGGACGCGCAGGGGGATCCGATGACGTCGCTGGCTGAGTCTCTCCCTCTTCCCTTCCTCCCTCCCCGCGTCCGCTTCTCCCCCCGCGCGCCCTCGCCGCGCACTCCTCCTAGTAACTTCTGTTCGGGGAGGCGCTGCCAGGAATAACCCGGTGCGTCCACGGCCCCGGAGGGGAGGGGAGGGGAGCGGAGGGGAGGCGGCCGCGGCGGCTCCCACGGGCGCACTGCTGCGGCCCGTCCTCGCGGCCCCCGCCCCAGCCCCGCGGCCCCCTGCCCCGGGCCCCTCTCCGTACGGTGTCAGAAAAATAAAGAAAGAAAAGAGGAGCCCGGGCAGGCGGTCGGGATCTCTCCCCTCCCTCCGCGCCCGCCCTCCCTCTGTCCTTAAGGAAATGCTACCAGACACCCCCTACCAGACACGCTCAGCCTCGGCGAGGAGCGGCCGCCGCGGCAGCGAGCACAAGGGCGCCAGGGGGGTTTCCTCCCCCTCCCCCTCGCCCTCCTCTTCCTCCTGCCCTCCGTCCTCCGCCTCCGGCTCCTACTCGGCGGTGACTTTCCAGGTGAGCGGCCGCCGCCGCCGCCGCCGCCGCCGCTGCGAGGATCCCCCTCGGCCGCGCGGGCTCGGGCCGCCGCGTCGCGCCCTCGTCCCGCCCCTGTCACCCGGCGGCAGCCGAGGTTTGACAGCCGCCCGAGGGGCTCGCGGCCCGGAGGCGGGCGGCCGGCGGGGGGCGGGCTGGAGGTGAGGGGGCGGAGAGCCGGCGAGCGGGAGCCGGGCGCGCGGTCTCTCCCGCTGGAGGGGGGTCTCCACCGAAACATCCCCGCGGACCGGGGCACGAGTCTCGGCCAAGTGGCGTGTTGGACGCCGGGGCTCCCAGGACCCCGGAGCAACTTGGAGGGTCTCCTGGCTCGTTGACAATATCCCTGCGCATCTGGACTTCGGGGCGCCGGGTGCAGCCCGGGGGCGCGCGCAGGGCGGCCTGGACCTTTGGGAGAGCGGAGCGGCAGAAATGTAGGCTCCTCGGCTCGGTGAGTGGCCCGGGCGCTGGGTTTTTCCTGCCCCCGGTAGCGCCGGGGAGCTTGTTTCACTTTACACCGAAATAGCCTCCTCCGGGCTCCGTCGCCCCTCCCGGCGCGGCCGCGGCGCTGCCTGCTTTCCCGAGGGTGAGGGTCGGAGGGGGCAGGGATGGGGGAGACCCGGAGAGGGGGGTCGGGCGCGTTGGGAAACGCGGGGAATACCCTGGCCGCGGACCCATGCAGATGACGGGAGGCTGCTGTGCGTAATGTCCCGGGAGGGGGGGAGGGGGCCGCGCGCGAGCGCCGGAGGCAGGAATGTGCCTGGTTACTAATGAGGGACGTGCACCGGCGCGCACCGCCGGGCCACCGCTGCGGCTGCCGCGCCGCCGGCCCCGTCACCAGGTAGCGGGGGAGGGGGCCGCGCCGGGCCGGGCCGCGCGGGGAGGGAGGGGGCGGGCGGCGCGAGGGCCGGGCCGCCGGCCTGCGGCCGAGGGAGCGCGGCGAGGGCGCCGGCTGTTGGCATTTCAGTGACTCCTTTCTGCTGCCCAGCGAGGAAGGAAGGAAGGAAGGAAGGAAGGAGCGAAGGAAGGAGCGAAGGAAGGAAGGAAGGAAGCGAGGAAGGAGGGACCGTCTGGATGGAAGGTTCAGGCGGAGGCGCCCTCGCCGTGCGGCTGCACCGGCCGCGGAGCGGCTCCCGGCGGCGCGGGCGGACAGGGGCCGCGCGGAGCCCGGTGGGGGCGGTGTGCATGCGTGTGGGTCTGTGCGCCGGCCCGGCCACCGGGCAGGGACATGTGTGTCGGGGCTGTGCACGGTGGGGAGCTGGGTCTGCGCCTTTATGTCTGTTCCCTGAAGTGGGTGGAACGCTGGCCCGTTCCGGGAATGTTCCATGACGTGGTGCAGCCACAGGAAGGGGGTTAACGAGGGGCTCTGCCGCGGCGGCTCTGCCGGCTGCTATCAAAGCAGATGTGCTGCGGCCGCCTCTCCTCCTCTTTCACCTCCCTTCACCCCTCCTCCCGCCTTTCCATTCTGTGCGTCTGGTACTGGAAGGGGTGAGACAGGAAGACATTGCCGCGGGGGTGGCCGGGTGGGTGGGTGGGAAGGGGAGATGGGTGCGTGGGGTGTCGGTGGTGTTGGGTGGGGGAGACTCCAGATCGGCTCCGCCACCCCAGCGGTGCTCGCAGACTGGCGCGCTGTGTACGCATGTGCCTCCGCGTCCTGTCCCTCTTACATAACACCCGGTGCTGCGGAGGACAGCGGGAAAGGAGACCCCAACCCTCCCCGCCCAGTTGGGTGAGGGGGTAGAAGGTCAGCAAGTGCCCCCTTCGTGTGGTCCTTCGGGGACGCGGCTCCAGTGGGGGAAAGCAGGGTAGGAGGGTTTTCTTCAAGTGGCTCCTCTCTCTGACTTGAAAGCATCCAACTAAAAAGGACTGCAGGAACTAGTCCTCGCTAATGAGAAAGCTTTTACCTGCCATGCTGAGGGCAGCTGGGTACTTTAACCCAGGCGGGGCGGAGAGATGAAGAGGGTCCTTAATAGAGCGAGTTGGAGGAGATGAGCAATCGTGTGTGCCGGGTGGAGGGCAGTAGGATAGCTTTCGGGGACCAGAGGAATCCCCTGATGACAGGCTTCGCCGGAGGCCTCTAGGACACCTGTAATGGCTTAGCATTCGCACAGGAAGCAGTGTGTGTGCAACTGACATTGTGAAAGCCTTATTCTCTGCACAGTTACTTAGGCCTAGAATGAACATAAAAAGGCTTGCTTCCGGTACTTTCATTTAGAATGGAAAATCTGAACTGATTTTTTCTCCTTTTTTTTTTTCCATTTTAAAAATAACTCAGTTTACCTCCAAATAAATATTGGTACTCTTTCCTACCCCGAAAGGCTAGACCGCGGTAATTCGCAAGAGAACTGTCAGGTTTTTTTTATTATTATTTTTATTTTTAGCATACTTTGAGCTCTAGTCAAAGGCTATTGACTTTCCTCTTCAGTACAGTTTTTCTTTGTAGTGCATAATCAAGCCCAGAAATTACTTGAAATATTAATAAGGTCAATTTTAATTAAATTTGCAAGGATCTAGTCTCATAGAAAAGGACCATTTAACTTTATTAGAAACGTTTCCTCCAGTGATATAGTAGTGTTTGGTGATGTTTGTCCTTGAGCAAAGCAAATTATTTGAAATATTTGCATGTGTATTATATTACATAGATAAAAATAATATATACTTTACATATATTACACACATATTATAATTTAAATGTCTTGCACTCTTTCACTTTATAAGACTGCCAAAGCAAAATTTTAACAGTAGATTGTGTAATGAGTAGATTTGGTTCGATTTTTAGGATATAGGCCAAATAATTTATCAAGACAGAAATGCCTTCCACATGAGTACAATTGATAGCATTTTCATTATTAAGACAGAATTTCTGTGGGACACTACGGAGTCATGATGAGAATGGTCCATTTTTTTGAGGTGAAAAGGATTTGCCAGCATCCACCTAATACTGGTGGTGTGCTTCAAGTGTCATAATCCTTTTTCACCACTAGGTTTGAAATATTCAGTATATTTCTTATGTGTAGAAAAATGTTATATTACAATGGTGAACCTTTCGAAAATGGTCTGTGTTTCTTGCTTTGAAAATAGGTCAGGTATAAAACAAAATTTGCTTATTGGCATAAATATTCCTGTTATGGTGATTTTATTTTATGTGGTTGGTTTTATTAAAGACTGCATATATTCACATGAGGGTATTTATGATTAAATTGATGTGAAATTGATTCAGGGACAATTTTAGGAATGTAAGCATATTAATAATATTACAAATTTAAAATGTAACTGATCTTAAATGGTTAGATCCTTATGGAGGTCTTTGGAAAAATACCATTAAAGTAGATAAAATATTTCTATTAAACATGGAACTTAAATGGATTTATTATGTGTATATTATTACATAATAAAATCATGCTGTTTAACTACACTGAAAGATTAGCCAGTAGAATGTTCTGATTGATCAGGTTCCTTTTACCTGGGATGTGTTTACAAATGTTCTTGTTACTATGACAACAAAACAGAGACAACATGTATGCAGGCGTTCCTTGTGGAATAATGGTACATGTGTCTGCTTGAGCCTTTGGCACTTTGTCATGATTCAGAAAACCAGGTTGAAACTTTTATGATTCTTCAATTTAAAATGAAAAATCTTTATTTAAAAAAAAGTTGCCTATTTTTTTAAAAGTAGGGCTTATTTTAATAGCAGCATTAACAAATAATAAGAACTCTATTTCTGTTGGTTTTAGATTTTTGAGTTATCAATTATTAGTTGAAGTTAACTGGAAAGCTTCAACATAGGAAAAGTAGTTTTAAAGACCCATTGAAAATGTTATTTGGCATGAGTGAAAGTGTTATCCATTAGGATGTGGAATAATTTAATACTTGATGTGGTAACTATTATGAAAAGGAAAAAGTGACTGAAATCTACTGGATGGATGATTGTCAGTCAGACTGGCCACTAATCGCCTAAATCTGTTAAAAATAAACATTGTTTTCACATTTTGATTCATAGTCAGCATCAGCAGAACTCTCTGTTGGTATATGCAGTATTCCTGTAGGTGGAGAAATAGTTCACAATTTAAATGATGTACTTCCAGTTAATGGATTTACATTCTTTAATGAATTCTTTGAGAATCCATCTTTTGGCTAATACTGGTATGTAGATATTGCAACTTTTTAAGTGATATTTAAAAAGGACCAGAGGAAGTTTGCTAACCAACTCAGCAGACTTCAGGTTTCATGAACTGTCCAACCATCCAGCATGTGTGGGTTGGCTATCACCACGCAGGCAGAGCCTTAATTAATCGTAAAACTTTAGTGAATGTTCCAATGAGGCTCCTCAGTGTTTGAAGCTATGGATAAATACAGAGGATTGAGAGAAAATGGGAAAACTTTATGGAAATAAGAATATATTGAAAGAAAATTGTATAAGTGATATAATTTTCTGTTGGTTCCTGACACTTGACCACAATAAGAAGTATTGCTTACTATGTGCTATTTATGGTAATGTTAACAAAAAGGAGGTTATAAATCAGATTTTGTAGCTATGAGATGGCTTTCAGCAATTTGGAAAAATGTTTCAGCACTTTATCTATTATTGTGACATAATTCCCAAGTCCTCATGTGCAAGGGGATAACTTACTTGGTCTGTGCAGTCTTGGCTTCTCTGAGGTGGACCATGGAACTAACATAAAGATAGACATATCCTGTCTTCATGAGTGCATTTGGAGTAGAATCTGAACTGCTTGTAAATGGTGTCACAAATCATTTGAGTTATTAACTATTTGTGATCTGTTCTACAAGTGTTCATAACTTTAGATTTCCAATCAGTTTAAAATTTGAAGATTAATTCATTAGTCATATTTAGGCCTATTTAGGCCTATTTGAAGACAGTGCTTTGGAGAGAGGAAAATGATGTTTGTGTGCCTAAAGATGAATCTAGGTAGGAAGCAGGTGGGGTTTGTCCTACCACTTCTGAGTCACCAGGTGGTTGGATGTAAGGTCAGGAAGTACTCAGGGCCAACCAGCATTTTTGACTTTTAACTCATGTATAATCTTAATCCAGTCTTCAGAGTGCTATGACAGTGCCTCAAACATCATTGGGCAATACAATATTTCCTCTATTCATCCCACAAGTATTTACTATGGGTCAGGCTTTGTGCTAGACACCAAGGATATAATGATCTAGACTAGAAAAGTAACCTCTAATCTAGTGGGGTTGACAAATATTAATAATGGTGGACCAATATATGTAATGTACTCTGAGTGCTATGGAGGAAATATAAAGAAGTGTATAACAAGGGGTATATTGGTCCCCCCCCCCCAAGTCTTGTAGCTGAACAAGTCACCTCTCTGAGAAGGTGATGTTTGAGATGAGACTGAAAAGATAAGAGTAAGGTAGAAAAAGGTAGGTGTGAAGAAAGGAAGAGTATTGTATCAAGAGGGATTATATAAATGCCCTCAGGTTGGGGGATGTGCAGTGTTTTGAGGAGTTGATAGCAAGCCAGTGATGCTGGAGTATAGATAAGAAGAGAGGTGATGCAAGGTGAGGCCAGACCATGTGGGCAGGTTGATCACTAGAATGATTACCTAACCTGGCATAAATGGGGGTGGGGGCTGTCCTTGGCATATCAGGATGTATGATGATCCTGCTATTGGCCATGTTAGGGGTTGGAGACTGATCATTGAAGGACGAATTTGGGAAGCAGGAACTAGAAGTTTGAGGAGGCTGTAGTATATAACACACGTCTCATCAGATTTCTTTCTCATCAGTGGTCCCCAGCCTGGTGGGAATTTGTTATGATTCAGTTGTTGACTTCAGTTGGAGGGATTGGCTAGCTATTATTATTTGCAGATAAATTTTTAAAGAATAAATCATTTACATTAAAAAAACTTATTTGAGGCTCCAGTTTATTGGCCAGCACCACTGATTTAATTAATGAATAATTAACGATTGAGAAGTCCTTACAAGTCATTGAGGGAAGTAACCGATTAATCTTTGGAGTCCTGCATGTGCTGCATCTGTGTGTTTATAAACAGCTAGTGAAACACTCAATTCCTCAGATAATTTCCCTACAGGATCACAAATATCAGGACCTTTGGAAAAGTTTAGATCTTATTTTTAACTCTCCACATGACTAGAGAAATAACAAAAGAATATGAAGAAAAATAACAGAAAAAGAAGTTAGTGAAAATAACATTCCTTTATGTACTTTTGGACTCATGTTCCATTTTGTAAGCTGTGTCATTTAATTAATTTGTTCCCTATTTTAAAATTTATATAATGTATAAAACTCATACTAGATGGCAAAAGGAATCAGCTTAGGAGTTCCCAACCTTGGGCTCTGGAGTCAGACTCAGGGCTCAGAGTGAGTGAGAGGTAAAAGGGTGGTGATCTCTGACACTAAGAATTTCACAATCTAGAGAAGACATGTGGCTACTTTATATTTTATTGATTTTTTTTACAGAGAGGAAGGGAGAGGGATAGAGAATTGGAAACATTGATGAAAGAGAAACATCGATCAGCTGCCTTCTGCACCCCGCCTCCCCCACTGGGGATGTGCCCACAGCCAAGGTACATGCCCTTGACTGGAATCAAACTAGGGACCCTTGAGTCCTCAGGCTGACGCTCTATCCCCTGAGCCAAACTGGTTAGGGTAAGATGGTTATTTTTAAGGTTATAAGCTATTTGTATTTTTAGGTATAAATATTTTAAGGAACACATAGATGATTCATTTCATGCTTCATTAGAATACCACTTTTTGACTGATGTCCATTTTTACCTAAATCACGACAATACTGGACAGATAGTGTAGTGCAATGTAATGAAAAGGAATGCTTTTTTTTCTTTTTTACAAAGATTATTTGATTGATTTTCTCTGGAAAAGAAAGCAGTATATCAGGGAAGCTCTTATTATTTGCATTGTGGCAGATTCATTTGATTTCAGAAGCCCAAAAAAAGGTAGGACTTTTGAAACCAGTCAATCCTATATAATAAAAGGCTAATATGCAAATTGTTCCCTCGACAGGAAGTTTGGGAGTTCGACCAGGTGGCAGGGCTGGCCATCGAACCACCCAAGCCCCCTCCCACTGGCTGGCCCTGCCCCTGACACTACTCCCCCCAATCAGGGGCAGGGCTGACTGGCCAACCTCCCATGTCCCCTCCCCCCAGCCCAATCTGCCCAATTGGGCTGGCCAGACACCACCTGTGCATGAATTCATGCCCCAGGTATGATAAATAAAGACAGACCCTCATTGGTATTTTGTTAGTGATCTGTAGCATGCATATGTGGGTAGGCATGCACAATCGCATGCCCACATACACTAATCTTAGAAAATTGTATGTGTTCCGTGAGAAAGAAAATTTTAATATTTGAAATATAGCTTGAATTCACATCCTGATATTGCAGAAAGTATTTATTTTAAAATTAGGTCTAACTCCATATAAAGAAGATTATAGGAAAGATAATTTAAGTTGTAAGTAGCTTTGCTCACTGAAATGCTAGATTCGTTTGAAAACAGTGCTTTATTTCTTTTGGAAGCCAGTCAACTCATTTAATAGTGTACATATGAAACACTAATTTGGCTTGTTAATTGGATGCAATTAAACTGAGGTTATTTTATACTGCTTAATTGTCTTAAAATTACATGCATTGCCATGCCTGTGTAGTGTGAGGCAAAAACTGGGGATAGAGTGGGAGTTGGGGTGGAGGGACATAAGGTCTAGTGTGTCTTTGCATTGAGCTTTCTATAAAAACTTAGAAGCATGTCTTTTAAACACCTTGGACTTCATCTGGAAATGGAAAAGATTGAAACAGATGGTCTCTAAAGCCTCTTCCAACTCATATCCTATCAGTTTATAAAGTCTACTTTGTAGTTCTAGAGAATACAGTGTCATTATATTCAGTAATTATGGTATTACAAGGATGAACTAAACACTTAAAAAAAATTAGCACAGTGCCAATTTAGGAAATCCGTTAGAGGGAAGGGAATTTAGGCTTAAGGAACACTTACTCTGTGCCAGGTTTCATAGCAGGAACTCTCAATAACAACCCCCAAGAATATTTGGCATTCTTATTTTCATATTTACATGTAAGGGAATCGAGATTCAGAGAGGTTAAATGGTTTTTGCAGGGACACTCTGATAGTCAATAGTGAAGCAGGACTAGAACTCAGGACTATCGGCTCTCACCACCATTTTGTCTTTCCACCATTCCATGCAGCTAAGCAAACGGTAAACATCAAGATTATATTGTTAACCATTTTCATCACTTTGCACAATATTTTCCCCCAGTAGTTGGTGCATATCTGTTGGTGACATATACAGGTGACCTAGGGGCTAAGAGCCTAGATTTGAAGTCAGACGGAACGGTGAATTCCACCTCTACCATCAGCTGGGGAAATTTAGGAAAGTCACTTCACCACTGGAGATTACAAAGTGAGAATGATAATATCTGTTTAAGGATCACTGCAACATTTTAATGCAAGTGTGTGTACAAATCTTAATGAGCACATAGTATAAGTATAATACCCGATAGCTGTGATTATTATTAAGTAGGGATTAGACCAAAAGAAAAACACAAAAGAATTCAAATTGTTGTACACATTTTCAAAAGGCCTATTAATCTGTTGATTGAAATGGATTAAGAAATAATGTCAGAATGCACATTTTTTCAGCAGTTAACAAATGGAAATATCAGTTAAAGTTTGGGGTATTTCTTATTGAGCTCAATCAGTGCTATAGTTGTTAAATGAAATATATTCTCTGATTCTCTGGGAGTCATCCTTCTGGAGGTTTCGGTCTAAAAAATAATCTTTGGGGCCTGAATTACCCAACTTGAACTACATTAATCACAAGAGGATAGCCAGTGTCTCCTGTGGGACCTTGGGTGTGCTTAGGAGACACAACTGGGGCATTTATGGGACTGCTGCATGTGTTTTTTTTTTTTAATTACTAACTAAACCAAGATTTACTATTGAGCACCTGCTCTGGAAAAGGTGCTATTCTAGACACTAGAGGCTTATCAGTGAACAAAATAGCAAAAACAAACACAAAAAAACTGGGCCCCCATGGCATTTACATTCTGTTGGGCTAACTTTTTAGGCCAAATTCAGCCCTTATACTACTTTGCAGTGTTTTTAGGAATCTAATTTTATATTGGGTCTCTCAATCCAAATAGCAGTTGAAGAAGCACTGCAAGACTTACTAAATCACTGATGAAAATGTTTCATTTATTATATCTATATATTTTCCTAGGTAAGTAGTTTTCCGAGAGGTGCTATTTTTACAGATCTCAATATTGTAGCATAGTTTTTTTTTTTAAACCCTTATGGTTCAGAATTATGGATTTTCATAACCTGTAGAATCAGGTCCTGATTATTGTTTTTTAGGGGAGGAAAAGTGGTTTACAAATGATGCATTCTATTGTGAAATGAATTTATAAGCTTGTTAAAGCGAGGCGATTGCCACCACTTATATTGGAGTGTATATTTTTAATCTTATTTAAATGACTTTTTTTTTTTTTACTGATAATTTTTGTTCTAAAATTTCTAGTGGATTCACAAACATGTAAACAATGTGCATGGTATGCAGTAGGCATGCCCATAGACATTTGGTGAATGTTTAAAGTCATAATTCTCAAGCAGTTAACAATCTGGTAAGAAAAATTTGACTCCGTAAGGTGGGAGGAGTGGTCGTCAGAACCTAGTGAGGGAAGAAGTCTTGGCTAGTCTTCACTCCTATAGCTATAGTCCACCAATCTGCTTACTCTTACGAGTCTCTTCAGCTTTATAAGAAGTTGTCCAAGAAACAACTGCCCTACCTACCCACCCAGCAGTCACAAACAGTCTAACAGTCATAGTCAAGGTCACCCTGGGCTCTGCACTTCCCCTTGAGTTTTCTAACATGTGAACAGATGGGGCCATCTTGAGGTAATTTTTTCCTGCAGTTGGGTAGGGAAATCTGTTGTTGAACTGGGATTCTTCCATGTAGGACAGTCTTCTCTGGCCATGTTTTGTTCAGGGTGCTCTGAGAAGGAAAGCTGTGAAGGGGATCACTTTGGGGTTGAGGAAGAGTTGTTTCTTGGTGGGCCTGGTTGGATAAATTCAGCAGACAAAGGGAATGTATATTTCTTTCTTCCATTACATATCCTTGTTTGTGAAGGTAAAGAAAAATGAAGGAGTGAAAGCTTGGGTGTGAATCTCTCAGTGAGGAAATCTGTCTTTGCAACTCAGCAGTGCCCTGTGGGACAATGCTGATGGCTGACCCAACGCTTTGTGGACAGGTCATGGAAAGTTCAGCTTCCGATTAACCATTTCTTTTTCTCCTAGTGCTTACATTTTGAATAATCTCTATTTCTCTAAGGAAGGGAAAAATCCAGGGTTATAAACATTCAAGGAATTTTCTTGTCATTCAGTTTGTTTGCTATGTGTGAAAGTTTATGTTGGGATGAATACAGACTTTTGGGAGAAAATGAGGATTTCACATGTCTTTTTTGTCCTTGTTGTGAGGATGTGCTCATTAGGGCCTATATCAGGGCTGCAGAGGCCACCGGACAGCTGACAGTAAACCTTGACCCCAGTAATTTATTGCTTGCCTCATTATTGATTTTTAAAAGGATTCAGGCAAAGTGGCTGTACCTCTGTTATATTTTATTATTTATTTGTCTGTAAAAATGAAGCATTGTTTATAGCATGGTCCTACCTCCTGGGAACAGAGCAGGGTAACACACAAGAGAATTGGAGTGGCTATTTTTAGGATATGAGGCAACACTAAGTTTTGAGAATAATTCAGGTGCAAATAAATGTGATACACAGCAATACATTTGTGACAAGGGTTAGTAGAGTGTTCTTGCGATAATTGACTGCTATTGATGCAACTTATTACAGGCATACATAATTGTTTTCAGAAAGATAATGGTCAGCAGCTCCATGGCTTGTTGTAATATCCTCTGATGCATTCACATTTTGTGTAGGTCACTAATGTGCACATGTGTAACAGCATTTTGAGATAGTTATACCCATATTCAAGCAAAAGAAAAGGAATCCAAAAACATTTGTTTTTGAATTTGTCATCTGTTTACTTGTACAATGACCTCAGAATATTGGTGAAGGACTTGGTGCCCAGATTTAATCAAATGTAGCTTTTTAAAAGGGCTAAGTGGCTGAGGATATTCAAAACGACATTTTAAAATAAATCACCTGACAGTATAGAATATAGCAGATAATTGGATGTTAAGTGTGGGGATTAGATTTTCTAATGGACAAACTCCAAATTTGTTCAGTCATGGGTTGATTGTTGGCCATGTTTGGTAGGAGTTTGCTAATGTTAAACCTAATGATGTCTGAAAATAGTTATCATGGATAATACTAGCTGATCTGAAAAATTTAGCATTTTAGCTAATAATCTCAACAATTTATATTTCAAGAAAATGTCCTGATAAGTAGTCTTTCTTTTTTTAAATATTCTTATGGGTTATATAGGATGGGAGCAATGAGAATTAAACAGAGGACATTTTGAAATTAATAACAAATTTGCCCTGGTTTTGATGCCTGCTATGATTATATTAACCCTTCTGATGGCTGTAAAAGCAAACAGTGCCTAACAGTATACCCAACATTCGTGATCTACTTGAAGGCAATTGGTTTTGGTTTAAATTTCATAAGATATTTTTACAATATACAGTTGTATAAATCAGTCTACTGTTCTTATGTCTGATGTGTAAGTATTTCTTAAAAAAGGAAGTAGGGAGAAGGAAGGGTATAGAAGTGGGATTCTGAGGTCTATGTTGGGAGAAATACAGACTTTTGGGAGAAAATGAGGAATATGCAAATGGCCTGCTTCCTTAGTCAATATAACCTTTCCAAGTGCTTTTTTCCAGGTTCAGATCTTGGTTTTGGGCAGGCTGCATCTGCACTATCAGTTTAGCATTTGGAAGTTTTACTTGTTCCTGTCACTGTGATACAATTTGTAGTCTGCAGTGGTGACTTATTTAGGGCATCTCTTAAAGGGTCTAATTTAAATTATGCTGATAGACTTGCTTAGGTATAGAATCTGATGTATTGATATGTCAAATGGTGACAGGACACTTTCACTGTGATGTCTTTCATAGAGTTTCAGGTTTAGATAAAACCATTGGAGGCATCATTTAATCCCTAACCGAGCAAGAAGAAATCACTCAGAACAAATCACCAAGGACTGCTGGCATTCAATCTCCGCTAAAATACCTCTTCCTTTCCTTTCGTTTCTTTTCTTTTTTTGAAAAAATATATTTTGATTTTTTACAGAGAAGAAAGGAGATGGATAGAGAGTTGGAAACATTGATGAGAGAGAAACATTGATTAGCTGCCTCCTGCACACTCCCCACTGGGGATGTGCCCACAACCAAGGAATCGAACTGGGGACCCTTGAGTCCTCAGGCCGATGCTCTATCCACTGAGCCAAACCAGTTAGGGCTACCTCTTCCTTTCTTACGGAGGCCTGTTGCTATCTTAGACGCTTCAGTTTATCAGCAGTTGACCCTCTACAGCTATCCAGAACAAGTTATTCATTGACTTGCATTAAATAACATTCTACAGTTATTTAAAGCTCACGATTGTGGTCACCTGAAGTATTCTTTTATCCTGACTAAATACTACTAGTTCCTTCAAAAAGACCTTTTATAATGTAGTTTTCATTATTTTATTAATTTCTTCAGGGATCAGGCTGTTTAGGTCTGAAATGTACTCCAGGCTATGTTTGTTATGAATCCCAGAAAATAAATTGCTTGTCTCCAATTACTCTTCAGAATGTAGCCTCTTGCCAACTGGTTTAGAAACATTTTATGGAAAAGGCCTACTAGATATGCTTGCTAAGACTTTTACAGTTGGAACAGAGTTGGAATCCATACTAATGTAATACAAATCTATTTTCATAAATGTAATTATTGAGGTTTTGGCATGTGTAAGGTGCAGGGGAATATAAAATACAGTAGAGATAGAAATAGAATGTAAGATACAAAGAAGAGTGTCTCACTGTTTTCATCATCAAAACTTTATAATCTGTTATATTATGGGAAATAACTTTGCTAAGGGAGCTATAATTAAAAGAAGCAGTTTAATACCACAAGAGAGGCACATATAAAGTGTTAAGGTATAAAACCACCCCTGGCCCATGAGATTCCCAAGAGGTTTTATGGGAGAAAAAGATGCTTCAGATAGGCCTTGATTTTGATGGGTACGAATGTGGGAAACTATCACCGCGTTTTCAGAGGAGCATCTGATTTAAGGGCAGCATAAAATGCACATCAAGTGAGTAGCAGTAAAAAGTTAGAGAATGTTTGGAATATGTTGGTAAAGGCTTGTATTCCAGCTTAAAGAGTTTGTACCTAAAATAAGAATGAACGGTGGGCACACGTACTGTAACACATTGAAAATTTGGTCCCAGATTTCAGCAGTTCCATAACTTTACAAACACATTTAAATGAAATAAAATATATGTAAAAATGTTTATGCAGAAATTCTATCTCATTTATAAAGAGTATGAATTATGTGTGTTTTGCATTTAAGACATATTGGCTTTGAATTAGATATTATTACTACTCTCTTTGTTCCAGAAGCCCAGCAATTTCAAGGATACCTACTAATCATAAAGGTAAAGTAAATACATTGCTGATGGACATGTTGTTATATTCACACCTGTTATTCACACCTAAGTTATTAGCACCTTTTCTATTTATTACTCTTTGGCCATATAAATGACATGCCATACTGACACTGAGATTAGCTCAAATGGTTGCCATTTTATAGTAATTAAAAAGGCAGACACAGCCCTGGCCTGTGTGGCTTAGTTGGTTGAACATCATCCTGTGCATTGAAAGATCGCAGATTTGATTCCTGGTCAGGGCACATACCCAGGTTCTGGGTTTGATCCCGGTTGGGGCATGTGTGGAGGGTAACCAATTGATGCTTCTCACTTCTCTCTCTCTCTCTCTCTCTCTCTCTCTCTCTCTCTCTCTCTCTCTCTCTCAAATCAATAAAAACATTTTAAAAATGGAGATAAAGGAAGTTGAGAAATACTTCTATGTAGATGTGTTACTTATAAGATTATCACCTATAAAGTACCTTACATATATAGAGTTTTATTGCATCTTAATAATTTTGAAAAATATTCTTACTTTGGACTGACTATCTTTAGTATCTATGAGAAAACTCTCTTATTTTTTATTTTTATTTTTAAAATATATTTTATTGAGTTTTTACAGAGAGGAGGGGAGAGGGATAGAGAGTTAGAAACATCGATGAGAGAGAACCATCAATCAGCTGCCTCTTGCACACCTCCTACTGGGGATGTGCCCGCAACTAAGGTACATGCCCTTGACTGGAATCGAACCTGGGACACTTCAGTCCACAGGCCGACGCTCTATCCACTGAGCCAAACCAGTTAGGACAAAACTCCCTTCTTTTAATTTGTCTACATAGATTGCTTATTAATCCACATAATGAATAGTAGAGATGATGAATACCTAAATAGACAAATATTTCATAGTATAAGTGTATCCATATGCAGAAGCAGTCAATACATTAGACAGTTAACAGCAACAATAACATACAGTTAATTACTGTATGTTTCCAAAACAAAAGTTATTTCCTCAGTGAGGACTTTGATTTTGGAACCTTTAACCACTGTGGAAAGGAACTTGTTTTAGATTTAGCCATTCTTTTAGTCTTTGGAGAAGTACACATAACTTTGTGAAGGACTAGGAGAGAATAGAAAATAGTTTATTGTAATAAAATAACATACAGTTCATTAATTTTTAATTACAATGTAATGCATGTGGGAAGACTGATGTTTTAATAGCGGTTGATTATAGGCCATCTGAGCATTTACCATTATTTAGACTTTATTGAGGGTCTATTCTGAAATATTAAATATAGATGGAGGCTGACAAAAGGAAGTACTACATATATATTTCCATTTGAAGAACATAATGGCTTTTACCAAGAGCCTGAAAGGAATGAGGTTATGATACCTCTTCTTGTTATTGTCTAGAGGAGGGAATGGACAGTGTTGGAACCACCCTTGGTCTGGGGACTGTCTTAGGGACAGGTGCTGTGCTTTGTATAGTTACCCAGCTTTGAAGGGATCAAGACACTGGTAATTTGTGCTAAGGTCCCTTTAATAAAGAGAAGGTTATCATTTTGGGGCAGTTTGTAAGAAAAAAAAATGATGGGACTTGAAAATGCTGAAGGGTCTTACTGGAACCCAAGATTGTGAAGCATGTAGGTAGGTGGTTTTTCATAGAAGGCTTCTTCATTCATGAGTGTGCATGTGTGTATCTGTATAATGCACTTCTGTCTTTGTGCCTGCACTTTCCTGTTCACTCAGTGAGCCATAATCTTCATCTGACTCTGCTGCATACAGTTAACTTGGAGCTGGGCTCTGATTTCTCAGAGAACTGGCTTCTTGAAGCACTGCAGTCCTACAATGTGTAATGGAAATAGACCTAGGGAAGAAGAGCATCCGATGGTTTTGTCCTTGCATTTCTTGGGAGCCAGTTTTCTGGAAAACAACACAGGATTGGTGAATGCTCATTGAGAAGAATTCTCAATATTAGACATTATGAGAGAAGAATAAGAACGTAGTATGCCCTTCTGAATACTTTTAGTGATGTCAGCTTGTGAGAGCAATCACAGGCAAGTTATATCAAAGACTATTCAGCAACCAAGAACATGTGGAGGCTCTGTCGTAGAGAACCGGGATCTCAGGAACATGGAGACCCAAGTCGTTACTGCCCCAACCCACTACTCTCATGTCATTAACTACACATGTAAATGAGACCAATCCTGAATTAAATAATGAGTTTTTAAAGAATTAACTTGGGAAATGTCAAGTCTCAAACCTTTTCCATTGGGTGAAATGAGTATATTTTCCTGGGTTGGAATTGTGTATTTTCATAATGTTCTTGAAAGCATAAAATTGGAACATTTAAAAAAATGTTTTGTTTTGTTTTTCTGGCCAGTGTCTACAGAGAATGTGTAAAAATACATTACCTTGCAAAGCATCTTTATATCCTCACAGTTTATTTGTTCTGTTTCATGATATAACAGAGGTTCATTTGAAAATTGCACCAGGAACATGAAGAGTTCATAGTTTATTATTAGGGTTTATATTTTCAATTATGTATTTATTCACAAGTTGATTTATTTCATTGCTATTGTACTGGTGTTTATATCTCAGTCTGTATTAAATTTATGGTGATAACTGATTTCATTTAGTTTGAAATTAGGATTATAAAATAGGATAATATTTAGTCATCCCTCTTTCGTCCTTTCCAAGTGCCATCACTTGCAATTAAGTATAATCCAGAGAACATGAACTTTGAATAAAACCTTTGGTGGGCTTAGACAGTATTTGGGCAGTCACTTGCAGTTTGTGGAGTGTTAGTTACATACCATTGACAGATGATATAAAGGAGTAGATGTAAGTATGTTCTCATAAAAAGACTCAGGAATCACTGCAAAGATTTAATGGATAAATTGGTGATTGATATGAGGGGAAAAAGAACACTGAAAAATCTTGATATGAGATCACGCTGAAGACACAATCTCTGCAGTGTTTCCCAGGACTGGACACATCGGTATCACTTTTACAATCAAGAATCCTTTGATAGTAGTTTGAGAAGCTCACGGAGGTTGTTTAACAGTTGCTGCTTCCAACTAGGTAGGTAAAGTAGTCGCATGTGATTTTTTACAGGCCCTCCCAGTACTCACAGGCAGAGGCACTGGCTACCAAGGCAGCCTAGAGCATCCTAGGAAGTACAGAGGATGTGGTTTTAGTTTGGAGTTTGTGGAGTATGGAAAGGGAAGGGGGTGGCATTCCTTTCCAACAAGATTTAAAGGGGCCCTTCTGAGATCCATACATCTGTGCTAGCCCTGTGTTCTGAGCCAATTTCTTGATAAACTGGGGATAGGAAGATATGTAAAACAAATGGTAAACAATAATAAACTATGCAGGTTTAAGATAATGTGCGATAAAATACTGAACTGTTTTATTCAGATGTTTAGAAAATAAGAGAACAACAACAAGAAAGTACTCAGGGGCTTTGGATCACTTTAAGTGTAAGCCAAGGTTACTTTTATATTGTCCTAAGGTAGTAAATGACTAAATCAGACAACTAACATATATTAAATTGTAATACCTTTTATGTACATTTAAAACATATTTTTTTCAATAATAAAAAAATAACTTCTTTATCAAGGAGGGATAGACCCAGATGATGAAAGCATCAAGATGATTATTTCTTTGTCAGTTCTTAGGATTCATCATTTGTAAATCTGTATGTTATCGTGCAGTACATATGGTAAATACCATAATACTTACAACACCCTAAACATGTATTTTTTAAAATAGAATTTATTTTTTAGAGCAGTTTTAGGTTCACAGCAAAACTAAATGGAACAGAGATTCCCCATATCTTTCCCCCTCATTATCCCCCAATTTCAAAATTTTGTTCCAAAGTGATACATCTATTACAACTGATAAATCTACATTGACATATAATTACCACCCAAAGTCTGTAGTTTACATTTTGTGAAACTCTAAATATTTTAATTCCATGTAATGATGTGAAACATTGTTTAGTGCAAATGTTAGAGATATTGGCACAATATAACATCTGTAACATTGATTCACCTTGAGAAAAACAGAATCTATAATTTGTTTTTTAATTGACAGGGTCATTTTCACATGTCTTTCAGTTTTTAATCTAAAAATGGTTATACAGTACCTTATGGTCTTATTTTTAACCCTTCTGAACCCGAAACCACTTGTTCTCTCGAATTACATATGGTTATAATCTGGTTTATGGTTTGAAACTAAAGGGAAGGCTGGGAATTTAGGATAAAGGAAATTTTAACAATCACCATTACTTTTATAAGAGTAATTTCCATTTTAAAACATTCTGGCCAAAAGTTTTGTGTGCTATTAGAATGAGTAAATACAAGATTGAAAGATGTTTAAGAGGCTTCCTTTTTGTATTAGACATTTGAGATATGATAAATTAAGGACTTCATCAGTAAAAGGACATTCCAAGTTGTGTAATGGTGTTTGAACAAGGAGAACATATACTTTGGAGATGTGTAAGGGTGTCTCCTTGCCTTTGGCCTCAGGGATGCTATGCAGTACAGACACCTTTTTCCTCTTTATCTGACAGTTAAGAGGAATCCACAATAGGAGACAGAAATCAAAGAGACATAATTGCAACAACACTGAAAAGATTTTTGATTATTTAAAAAACAATCCTGGTGGGAAAAAGAGTCACCTACGTTAAAAATTAAGCGAAGAGGCTTGCGCAAGGAAAGTGCTTCCTCCAGACACCTGGAAACACACGCCTTCGCCTTCACCGGGGGAGACACACGGGACGGGACGGGGAGGCCAGCCCACAGGAGTCGCCCGGCTTGGTTCCTTCTGGGAGGAGAAGGGGCTCCCCCTTCACCCCCTCCCCCCGCAGCTCCGCCCAGTCCCGGCGCCGGGCAGTGCGGGCACCAGGCGCTGGGACTCGTTCCAGGAGCCGGGAGCCCCGACCGCCCTGCCCTCGCCCGCCGCGCCGCGCTCGGCCCGCCCTGGAAGGGCCCGAACTTTGGCCCCGTCCGCTGACACCCGAGGGAGTTTGAATGCAATGACGTCTCGGCTCAGTTCAGCTGCACAACAGGAAATGCTCTCCGCCTCCCCCTTCTGCTCGCGGAGAAAGTGGGGCTTGCGTCTCCAGGAGGCCGCTGCGGCGCGGCCCCAGACCTAGTTTCGGGGCGCCGCGCGGGCTGCTCCCCGTGGGTCGGCGGGCCGGCGCCTTGGGCGGGGACGCCGAGGAGGAGGATGCCCGCCCTTTGCAATGGCTCGCTTTCCCCCGCGTGCCAGGGGACGGCCCTGTGCGGACCGGCAGGCAGGAATGCCCGGCGATCACTGGCCTCGGGGAGACCACAGCGCTTGCATAAGAGAGGACACCGGGTCAGGTGGGCCAAAAGCGTTGGCAGGCTCCCGGAATGGAGCGGACCGTGCTGGATAATGCTGACTACAGAAGGGCCCGCGTAGACTTCTGGTCACCTGGATAGCGTGCACAGTGTCTCTTTTCACAAAGCCCTGGCGGGAAACCTCTTGTTTAACCCTCTTTCCAACTGTCACCTACTCGGCTGTGGAAACACAATGTGCATGTTCAGCGCAAAGCACCAACCTCGCGCGGGGGTGGGAAGGAGGGGGTACACTTTGAGACGGAGCCATTACACGAGCATCATCGCGGTATTTATATGACTTAATCGTTATGATTTAGGTGGTGAATCTAGTTTTTAAAAATGCCAATGGTGGTGTAAATTTGAGAACAGTACTGTGGTCCTTGCCTTTGGATGCACTATCCTCAAATGACAGATGGGATTTTACTGTTTTTCGACATTTTTAGTTTTTAGCTAGAGATAGGCTTAGGACATTGAAGCCAAACAAGTTAATCCAGCCTTGTAAATAGATAGGTGTTTTAATTTGCATTCGTGATCTTTCAAGTTGCAGTTTAGAATGTTTAGAACTCATGACCTAGAATTTGGTAACATGGACCTTGTGTGTTTTATGTACTCGCGAGGGTGGTACAGAAGAGCAGCATCGGCCGGGCAGTCATCCTTGTGATAAGGTCTCTGGTTGCCTCATGAATAGGCTTTGTAATGGTGGATTGTTCTTTGGGCCACGCAGCCAAAATGCCAAAGTTCACTGGGAGGTCTGCTACGGTTTCTTATATCAAAGACTTGACAGAGAAAGGATTTCATAGATGAAAATATTGTTTAGTCGTTCATAGTAAACCTAGAAATTATTCTACATTGGGACACACACTGTTTACATGTTTACATTAAGCTGAGACGTCAAGCTAATCACTGACCCATGCTTTTATAATAGTTGCCTAAATGTTTTCCTTTAAATAAATCCCCCCCTCCCCCGCAGGATCATTAGATGTGTATATAGTACAATGTCATTTCCCTCGGGACACTTTCAGCTGATTTGGGCAATAAAGATATTGAAGATTATTTGAGTACGGTTAGAAGAAGAGCTATAGATTTAAACATTATATCTCTTTTAGATTGCTTTTTCCTTTGACAGAATATACAACAAAGGTCCTCTCTTTTCACCATATGTGCCTCACTCAGGTTGCTTTGGTCGCACTCTTACTTGGTTATGACCAGCACAGAAATATTTGTCCTGGTATTCTCAGTGGACCACTAAAGGAAATAAAGTTAGACGTTAAGAACAGAGAGGAAGCTGTAGCTCTTTGGTGCTATGCCAAAGAGAGTAGACACCATTATAGTAGCCTCAGCAGTTTCATGGATTGAAGGGGCAAATGGGATGGTGCAAGTGAAAATGTTTTGTAAAACTGGGAAGCCCTATGCTAGTGCAGATAAGTTTTCTATATGATTCTCTTGTTCCTTCTCTCCTCCTACAGTAAAATTATTCAGAATGTATATCTGAAACAACAAGGAAAACTCTTAAAGTGGATGCTGGTTTCATTCTTTGTGGCCACATTATAGTTGGGTCACCTGCACCATGTTTATTTGCTGTATAATAAGATTTAACCCCCTTTAAGCCCATCTTGGCCATTTATAGCACTGGTATTATGAAAGTATTTATTTAGCAGCATTAATATAAGGATCAATTACTCTAGATCTGTATTAACAGTAATCCTTAGTTTTTGTCAGCATCTTGTTGAAAGTGCTAAGTAGGATCTTTAGAAACATTAATTAAATCTCATAACAACCAGAAGATTAGCAAACTGTTCTATGGAAACCACTGTGTGGAGAGTTTTTATGGACTATACTTAGAATTTAAAACTTTATAACATCAATCCAGACCCAACACCTCATTTGTAATTATGGTCCAAACATGTAATTTGATTAATACATCAGTTACAGATCTATCTACTTTTGGGGATATATTCTATTTGTGTGTGTGTGTGTGTGTGTGTGTGTGTGTTTTGCAGGAGCATTTTGCGCCTTTGTAGTGACAAAAACTACAATTCTGATTAGGAAGAATAGAAAAATATCTTTTACTTCTCAGATAAGAAGTTTGTGCTTCTTGAAGGAAAATCCTAGAATAAATGCAATTCTCTGTTATATCTTGCAATCATAAATGGAAATACTTAAGAAAATGTTTTAAAGGAATTGGTTGTGTACTGTCTGTCTTTTCCAATGAATTCCACAAGCTGGGGCAGAATATGTCTTGTCCTCACTGAGTCTCCAGTGCCTAGAACAGTGCTCCACTTGGAGCAGAGGTGCAGGGCACTGGTGCCAAATGGAGAAATTAAAAGGCGATGCCACTGTCTCTTACATTTCAGATGATATTTCTTGTGCCGGGACTAATGCTTCAGAATCCTCTGAATGATTTGAATCCAGCAAATATAAGACATTATTTAATTTTTTTTTAGAAAATGAAACGTAGACATATAGTAGGTGCACAATAGGCACTTCTTACATTGAAAACTATTCAAAGAAGCATGATAGTAATATTGCCATCTTGGGTGCTTTGTTTACTATTATAATAAGTTGCAACCTTTTTTTTTTCATTTAAGGAGAGTCATTTTTTTAAAAGCTTATTGACCTATTGATTTACAAAAGAAGACATGTAGGGGAGCTAAAGAACAATACAGTTGGATTTGAATCTTTTTTTAAAAAAAATTATTGATATCAGAGAAGAAGGGAGAGGGAGAGAGAGATAGAAACATCAATGATAAGAGAGAATCATTGATTGGCTGCCTCCTGCAGGTCCCCTACTGGGGATCCAGCCCACAACCCTGGGCATGCGCCCTTGACCTGAATTGAACCTGGGACTGTTGGGCCTGCGCACTATCGACTGAGCCAAACCAGGTAGGGCTGAATCTTTTCTTTCCTAGCACTTAACCTTAAGATTCTGCATGGCAGTTTGAGATCCAAAGGTTCTTTGAGTTCTTAAACACAATTTATATTTTATCATTGATTGCCTTACAGTATCTTTGATGCTACATATGTGCCTTTCTGGATATTGGAATTGTGGATTAAAAGACACTGCTGTACTTTCAGTGCCTAGGATGGTGTACCAAGGAATTTAGAGATTCAATAGGGCCACCTTCCTGGGTTGGCAGTCATGTGATCTGTTCAGGAGCGCCTCGAGCTTTGTTTAATGTTCTGCTGTCTTGAAATGCTTAATTTTGGACAAGATGTTTCTGTATTTTTGTTTTGCACTGGGCTGTGCAAATTTTGTACCTGATCTTGTTGCTCAATAAATATTTGTGGCAAAATTAGTGACAACTACAGAACTTAGAAACTTAGATTTTACTCCTGAAAATATTGGTTTGATCATGGGCCTTAGTTTCTCTGAGGTATAACAAAATGAAATACAGACTGTTTGGGTTCAATCCAAGAAAATATCTCAACTGGAATATTATTTAGAACTGAGGATGAATGACCTTAAAAAAAAAAAAAGAAGACTTCTCCAAATCTCCAAAGTGTTCAGTATATTCTCTGAGTTGGGTTCAGCTTAATGGAGGAGCTATTAGAATGTGGAAGACTGAAGTTGATATAATGGGAAATGTAGAGTTCAGGGCGTGACAAGGAATGTGGATTCAGACTGGGCCGCCTGAGTTCGGAGTTCGAATGTTGCTCCCCACCTCCGACACTCACTAGGTGTGTTAATAATTACTTTATCCTGATTCGTAAATCTGATTTTAAAAAATTTTTCTCCCTCTGGGTGGTAGGTTCCTTTTATTTTTCTAAGGGAAGTTTACTGTTTTATTATATTAAGCAACAATCTAGCTTCTAAATTCTTTAAGCTTTAAGGTATATGTGGGGATTTGTTTCTTGCTAGTTAAATGGACTCACCTTTTGGGGTCTTAGCTTGTGGGGGAGTCTGGATGGTGCAGGAGTGGACTGCTGCTGGGACATCACTGGTAAAGCCTGAGCCGGTGGACCAAGGCCAGCTCACAGTGCCCTGACCTTTGGGAGCCCGCGCTCAGGAGATACCCACATAACTTAGTGACACATAAGTAGCAGAATATGTCAATAGAGACATTATCCTTATGTTTGTGACTCTCTTTTTAGCTGTAACTCTTTGACCTTCTGTAGCAGTGATGCAAAATGGGACTATAATCTTATCTTGGGAGAGGAAATGAATATGAAAGAAAATGTTTGCTGGGCTTGTAGAAAGATGGAACTACTGTGTCTTTACAATGAACAGAATTACTTTTTATGATGAAACTCATGTGCTACCATAGAAATACTTTTAAAAACTTTATTATAAAATGTACTTAAGCTCTGTGTTTTTATCTACAGTAAAGATTATGCGGTGTGTCTAACTTCTATAGTAACATCTAGTGAACAGGTATTTCTTTGAGACATTCCTGCCTCTGTTGAGGCCCAAGATTCTTTGCTATTTAACATTACTGACTAATGTGGAGTTGGCATATATTTATTTACAGTTTACTAATATTACTTAAGAATAGTCACACATCACACTAATGCAGCGGTTCTTAACCTGTGGGTCGCAACCTCTTTGGGGGTCGAATGACCCTTTCACAGGGGTCACCTACATACATCCTGCATATCAAATATTTACATTATGATTCATAACAGTAGCAAAATTACAGTTATGAAGTAGCAACAAAAATAATTTTATGGTTGGGGGTCACCACAACATGAGGAACTGTGTTAAAGGATCATGGCATTAGGAAAGTTGAGAACCACTGCTCTAATGTGAAAGGAACAGAGTTAGAGCCAGATCAGGGTACCCTTTAAAAAACACACACAACTAAATGTACTTATAATTATCAATATTTAAGAATGCCATTTTGTTATTCTTGCATAGATAATGTATACTGCATTTTACTTCCTAAAGCTTAATAGGTTTGAACTTGGAATTTACTTGTAGAAGACAAATAAGAAAATATTCATACAAAGGGGTCTTTGAGTGAATAATGATAAACTTCTCTACTCTGTGCTATGACATGTGTTTCATTAAGAGCAATGCGATTCTGGACAAAAGGCCTATATGTGAGAAGAAGATTGCTGTAAACCTAGATATTTGTAGACAGTTCCTGATTTGAGCTGCAGCTGGTCAAGCACAGTCCTGACCTGAAAAATGAGAATCTAGTAGGATTTCTTTTTTTATTTTCAATGCACAATTATGAAAATATAAAAATATAAAGCTCTGACACCCTAGAAAGCAAACAAACCACTATTATCAGAAAGAGGACAAAGGGTGTTTTATACAAAAGTCTTTAAGTACTGTTTTCTAATTTTCCTTATATTTACTTCATTAAGATCTTGTCTTAATGAAAAAAAGAGAATTACTTCAAAGATCCTTGTAATTTTTAAGGGTTGTTTTTGCTTATGTTTTTATAGACCTAAAGTAAAAGCACATTGACAATATCCTAGGATTAAGAAAGCCAGTGAGAGTGAATGAAAATATCATTAAACTAGATAGAGTTGTGGGACATATAGGTGACTAGGAACTAACAAAGACATTTAAATCAAGCAGAAGAATATGTTTTAAGAATAAAACAATTTAAATTTTTTACTTAAAAGTAAAATAATATGTAGGGAATTATGTGCTATGAAGAAACACATACCTGTGTTAACTACAGATATTAATGTATTTAAAAAAAATCATGGTGGGAATGATTTAATCTGAGGTGCTGAGCTCTCTCAGCTAGATTGTTTCTATGCCAGCATCATTTCTTAAATTATTGGAACCTGGTGTCAGAGCTTATTTTTACGCAGCTTGGTCATGGGAAAATGCATTTATATAAGTTAAGGCTCTTCCATTCATTGATTTCACCTTGTATTTATATAGTTGTATGACTGTGTTAGTTCTTTAAAATGAAAGGACAGTATGTTCATTGGTGAACAAGAAGTCGGTATAGAGTGCTCTATTTTTACAGCTGTGCTTCAGGGTATCATGTTCCAAAGAGGTCAGCTGGGCATGACCTCATGGGCATGAATCTTGGGGAGATAATTCTGAAACTGCCACCGGCATGCAGAGTTGAAAGCCAAGGCAGAACCTCCAAATGCTGTAAGAGGAGGTATCTAGTCTATTAATTCTTATGACATTTTTGTTAGTAGCATCTAAATTCAGAACTGAATCCAAAGATAAGAGGACTGGGTAGGGTATAAGGCCCTGGAGGATGTAGTTAGTAGGAAGCAGCATTTGCATTCATGAACACTCTCTGGGTACTGTCACATTTTTAACACTGAGTTTGTTTAATAGAAAATATAAATAGGAAGTAAAAAGGGGGGTGTTGAAGGAAGAAGGTATTGAAAAGGGTAGTAGAGAGACTATTGTGGTACTTTCATTATAACACTATTCTTGGTAAAACTATAGAAAAATAGAATGGTTTTGAGCATGTGTGGGAAGTTACTAGAGAAACAGAACTTGTTTATCTGATATACAGATATGATTATTTATTGGGTATTGGCTAACATCACTGTCCTTTGTACAATCATGCCCAAAGTTTGTGGCAGCTGTTGGGTACACATATCATTGGAAGTTGTTTATAAGATTCTTATTTAGTGAATTAAATTCAGAAATACTAACATTTCCCCATCATTTAGGAAAGATGTTACTGTCTTTTATCATCACTTAATGAGAATAAGATTTGTTAATTTGAAGATTACATACACTCACAGTTGCTGCCATCTGCAATGTGTACAGTTGTATTGTACATGGAAGTCACATGTAAAGCTTCTGCTGGCTACTGCTATTCCCTTCTCAATATCACACCATGATATGCACTATTAAAATTTTATAATAGGGCCAGGATAAGTGAATTTCTCATTTTGGTGATGTAGCATCAGTACTTTATTTTTCTACTATTAGTGTATTTTTTTCATATCAAGTAGATTGGTAATCCTGAAAAAAGATAAATTGGTGCTAAAACCAAAAGCATATCACATGTGAAACTGTTACTTGATTTTCACTTACTCATATGTGGACAATTATAAGAGTAAGAAAGGAATTATCAGCTAATTGAGATTTGAAATTTTCAGTGACATAAGTTAATTATTTATGGCAGCATAACTGTTAATATCATCATATGAAATGTATTTAAAATCTAGTTAACTTTAAATTATAATCTGTAACATTTATTGTATGTCCATTATGCTAGAGTAGAAATTAAAAATACATATATATATATATATATATATATATATATATATCTGAAAAAAGAATTTGCATTGCAATATAATAGACAATTAAAACAAAACAGCTTCCTTCAACACATGAAGAAGCTTGCCTACTATTCATTAAATTATTTAAGCAATATTTTTTGAGTGTGTATTATGTGCCAGGCACTGTTCTAAGAGCTGGGGATAAAACAGGAACAAGATAGGCATAGTTTCAATCTATGTGAGAGACACTCATCCACATTAATCTAATAATCATACAGATGTACATTACAAATTATGCTTAAGTGCTAGAGAGGAGAATAGGGCAGCTTTGTTTGGAAAACCAAAAATGTTAAAAAGTCTTTTCAAAGTCAAGGAAAGATTCTGAGGAAGGAATATGTGGAGCTCAGAGTGATTGATAAGAAAACATTAATTATATGAAGGGAGTTGGTGGGTTCTGCAGCTTGCTCTAGGCCCTGTGATGGATGGGATCATGGCCCCATCAAAGACATGAAGGAGCACTGCTGTGGCTTAGCTCAAAGTGCAAGGGAGGGAACCTCACAGAGTCAACAAGGCTTTTGCATACAGTCTTGTAAATATGGTTTAGGATTTGGATCTTTATCTTAAAATTAGTGCAATGGAAAGCCATATAAATTATTTAAACATTGGGGTGAAAGGGTCAGATTTGCATTTTGAATATCTGTTGGTCTGCTGGGGAACAAACTGGAGAGTGCCAAGAGTGGAACTAGAACTTGTCAAGAAATTAGTGTTGTCATCCAAGGAGTAGATTATTACACTGGATGAATCCACTAGTGTGGGGTGGTGCAGGTGGAGAATGGAAAAAAGTGGGGAGATTTGAGAAATTTGAGAGATTTCTTGGAGGAGAAATATATAGGATTTTAGGGGGATTTGGTATGGAGAATGAAGAGCAAATAGCCCAGAATGAATCCTATGTGTGGCCTGTGCACCTGAATGGGCAGAAGTGTCATTCATTGGAATGCAATTCACTACAGTAGAGCTTGGTTTAAGGGAGTGGTGACTTTTGTTTGTTTTATTTTTTGACTTATTGAGGTTAAAGTGGTTTTGAATCTGAGTGGAGATGTCAAATAGTTGAACATGTGGTTCTAGAGGAGAGGACAGACTGGAGACAGAAATTTGTAGCCATCAACATATAGGGTAGTAACTGAATTGGGGTAAATGAGAAGGTGAAAGGAGAATACATAGTGTGAAAAAAAAGAGATGGCTTGGGGCTAACCCTAGAGAAACTGACTATTAAAGGTCTGAAACAAGTGAGTGAGCCCACCAAGAAGATTAGGAGAGGCTAACGGGAAAAGGACAACAATAGAGTCATAGCATCGAAATGAGGGAGATGTTAGTGTCCTAGGGCTTCTGTGACGAAATACCAGAAATTAGGTAGCTGAGAACAGCGGAGATTTGTTTTCTCACAGTTCTGGATGTCAGAAGTCTGAAATCTAAGTATCAGCAGGCTTGGTTCTTTCTGAGGGCGTTGAGGAAGAATCCCCTCCATGCTTCTCTCCTAGCTTCTGGTGATGGTCTATCACCCTTGGCATTCCATGGCTTGTAGATGCATCACTCCAATATTGGCCTCCATCTTCTGTCTGTGTCTCTGTTCCTTCATGTCTTCTCCCACAACACTGGTCATGTTGCACTCATCATAAGTATAACCTCATCTAAACTAATTATATCTGTGAGGATGACTCTATATCCAAATAAGGTTACATTTTGAGGTACTGAGGTTAGGACTGCAATATATCTTTTGGAGGTAGGGTGAAGTGGTGACAAACACAATTCGATGTATCACAAGAGGATACAGGCTGATTGCCTCTTGTAAGGCCTTCCTAGGAGTCAGTGACAATTAAGACTGTTCCCATTCTTATATTTTAACACACAGTAGTAATATTCTGTCCAATGAGGTGAAAATAAATTGTGTATGGTAACTGAGATGAATATGAGGGTAGGGATAGAAAAAAGCCCGAAAGGGGACGGATAAGATAGGAACAAAACTTCTTAGAGGAAATGAAATTTGAATTGAGCCTTAATAGATGAGGCTCAGGTTTTAAATTTGTGGGCAGTTGAGATTGTGAGCAGTTGAGGTAGAGGGAGCATGAGAGGAGAGAATCTGCATAAAGTCTTGATCTGGACAAATGTTCCTAGTCTTTAAAAAGTAGGAATCTGTTGTCTGGCTAGTGTGCTCAGTGGTTGGACGTCGACCTATGAACCAAGATGTCACAGTTTGATTTCCTGTCAGGGTTCATGCCCAGGTTTCGTGCTCAGTCCCCAATCAGGGGTGTGCAGGAAGCAGCTGATCAAGTGATTCTCTCTCTCCCTTTCCCTTTCTCTCTGATATCAATAAAAATATATTTTAAAAAGGTAGAAATCTGTTATATGTAATTGAGGTTTAAAGAGCCATGTCTTTACTGGTTTCCCTTTATATAAAGGAATAGCAAATGCTTTGTGTGCTATGGGGAACCTTTAGGCATGAATTGGGCTGGATCTCACATTCAGTTGCTTCGGTCAACAGTTATTAATTAGAATTTACTATGTGCTGGGCACAGTGTCGAGAACTGGAGATAAATCAAATTTTGGTTACGTATTTAATGATTTCTCCCAACACCTTTGCATTAACCATCATTTTAACAAGAGTTCATGGGTAAGAGTAGGAGGATTTTATCTTATGACTGTGCATTTTCAGAGTCATGAATTTAATAATAGGAACTAATAATAATTAAGCATCTTACTCAGGGCCAAGCACTGTCCTAAACACTTCAACTCCATTCATGAATTTAATCTTTATCAAAACTCAGTGGGGGTAGGTGCTACCATATTTCAGGGATGGTAAGATGTCATCAAGTAGTTTGATAGCTTTTGATGTACCTTTAAGAAAGAGCAATAAACCTTCCAAATAATTGAAAGAGATCATCGATAGTAAGACATAGTCTGCTTTCAGAAATGTTAAAAAATGGAAAATATGCACATCTTACTATTGGTGAACGACTTAAATTTGATGGTATACTATACCTGTATTGACAGATGATGCAATGGAGGCAACAAGAAGATAAATAGCTTGGCTGGGATTACAGCCAGATGTGCAGTGAAGCCAAGATTCTAATCCAGGAGGTCGGTGCCAGAGCCTGAGCACTTAGTCATCCTGCTCCAGTGCCTGTACCAGGACTGGAGAATCTGTAAGCACATCCCCAGTACCCCAGGTCTGGAAAGGGTTTGGTGGTGGGAAAGGTATGTGCAGAGGTGCAGTTTCCTGGTTGGACTGATCCTGAACTTTTCAGGGCAAGTCTTTTGGTTGCCAACTTCTTCTCAAGTGAAGGAGAGGATGGGGCAAGAGTGAGTGACTTTTCTTGTGGAAAATGATGCGTGTTCAACTCTGTTTTAGGTTTCACTTCCTCTGCAGGCCACCCTCAGTACCCCCTCCAATCCTTATCGTGATCTCTCTGGCTGTCATCAGTTGTGCTCTCATTGTTCTGCTTGGTTTTGTTTCCTGTGAAGTTGCCTTTCCTCTGATCTAAGGTGGCCCCATAGGTATCTCCAGCTTCCACAGCTTGTGGGAAAGTGTCCACCAGCTTAGTGAAGGATGGAACACTGCATTAAAGTTGGCTAAATAAAACAAATATGATAACTTCTTTCATTTTACCCCCATCTTCTTAGGCACAACACATTCAGTGTGTCCTGAGAGAAGGGTTTTTCCCCTCAAATGTTTATCTTTTTTTAAAAAAAATCAGATTTTATTTATCTTTTAGATGATTTGAAACTATCCAAATGAAAACACAAAAGAAATTTACCTTCTTATTAGTGGCCTAGAAGAAGCTGGAGATTGAAAGTAGAAGTGCTCATTTGGAATCAAAGGCTTGAGGTTGTGTGTGTGTGTGTGTGTGTGTGTGTGTGTGTGTGTATATATATATATATATATATATATATATATATATATATATATATATATTGATTTTCCACAGAGAGGAAGGGAGAGTGATAGAGAGTTAGAAACATCGATGAGAGAGAAACATCCATCAGCTGCCTCCTGCACACCCCCAACTGGGGATGCGCCCGCAACCAAGGTACATGCCCTTGACAGGAATCGAACCCGGGACTCTTCAGACCGCAGGCCGACGCTCTATCCACTGAGCCAAACCGGTCTGGGCAAGGCTTGAGTTTTTGAAGATGTAATTGCATGAGTAAGAATTGAATCGATACATATTTTTTGAAAAGCTCCTTCTAAGCTGTGGAGCCCAGTTTCCATAGGGCTCCATGAGCACTGGGTTGCCACCCTGCACAGTGGCAGAGGCCCATCTCTGTGTGCTGTCCGGTGACAGTGTCAGTGGATACAGAGCCAGAGACCTTCTGATTTATGCAGCTAAGTATTCTTTGGACCCGCTTTTAAAATAATTTGATTTTTCTCCTAAATATGCAGTATAGGCAATATTTCCATCGAAGCAGTTGCCTCTTAGCAATGAGTATGAAAACTTACCATGTTTCAGACTCTTTTTTCTTTCTCTCTTTCATATTTACATTTTTATTCTTTGGATGGCCCCATGAGAAATATGTTCTATCTGGTAACCTTTTAATTAAGAGTATATTCTATATTAGTGCAACTCTTCCTGTATTACCTTGTTAGATGTGCACAGATGAATATGACCCCACTGGTCTTGAGGAGCTAACTGTGGGGGAGATGGGTGCACACGTACTTCTTAACCCAAGATGTAGGCAGCCGTGGGAAGAGAGGAGATGCACAGAAGGGATTTCTGTAGAGGAAGGTATGAATTTCTACTGGAGGGGCTTGGAGAGGCTTGGTGGAAGGGGCAGCAGTTTGATCCCTGTTGTTAGCTTATGTTTAAATCTAGATGTAAATGGAAGCAGCTGTGCTTCCTGGAATCTGTAGTTGTATTTTCAGAGATAATGGTGCTCCAGAGCAGTGCTGCCCAGTTGAACTCTGCAGTGGTGGGAGTGCCCTCTATCTGCCCTGGTAGCCACTAACCACATGTGGCTTTGGAACACTTGCAGTGTGGCTGGTGCACCTGACTTGCTAAATTTTATTTAATACAGATTTTAAATTTAAATGTAAGCAGCCACATGTGGCTATCCTATTAGACAGTACAATCAGAGAAAACGTATCACTAACCCAGTATGCTGATTTCAGAGGATTATTTTGAATACACATGCAAGAGGCTTTAATCGATTTTTACTTTTCAACATAATTTGCCATAAATGCTAGCACTGGAACCTTGACGAGCATACAGAAATGCAGTGACTCTTTATAAAGAAACAACGAGTGGCTAGTTAAATTAGTCATTGACACTCCCTCCATACACACTCTTGTCAATACATACATACTCATGTGGACGTGTAATCGCATGCACACACCCCCACATAAGACACATCCACATGGAAGAGGGAGAGTATGTTTTTGAATAGCCAGTTGTATTGAAGGGCAGATAATGGACTAATGATCCTTCTATGGGAAGTAGTGTCAGGTTGGGCAAAAAAGAGTCCCTGAGGGATGAAAGGGACCAGCTTGGCCCTACAATAAGAACTTTGGCAAAGGGTCCCAGATGATTTTTACTTTCCTCATCTACAAACTGGGCATAACAATGCCTCCTCTGCCTATTGAGATATATATTTGTAAAAGCTTCTTTTCAGGGCAATTTGTTCAAGCCAATATCTCAGCATTTTTATTATCCTGCATTAGGACATTTCTCTTTCTCTCTGTGTTGACTGTGGTACCAAGAGATATGATTATACATATTTCCCCCTTTTATCTGAAATATCCTCTGGCCATCTCTGACATCTTCTGAGATCCACACTTGAAAAATCTCTTCTTTGAAATTTTGCCCCACACTTGTTTTGGAAGTTCTTCCTTTACGAGTTCCAACAAGACCCTGCTCAGTCCCTGCCTCTGTCCCTCTCAGGATGTATTTCCCCCCCCAAACTCCCCTACACAGGACTGCCACTGAGCACCCATCTGCTCCCCCTAAATTATGTGTGTATGTTTTAGAGACATATTTCATACATCTGTGTTTTATCTTCCTCTTCAGAAAGGAAGCTTCCTGCATTCAGAAGGGTCCTTTAAACTTTACTTCTTAAACAATTTTATGCAGTGCTTTGTAGATGGTGGCACTTAGGTAATAAGTGCAGATTGATAACAAAACAGAGGAACTTGAATCTTCAGGTCTCAGACTGGCATCTTTAATCAGCATTCTGGTTATTTAGATCAGTGGTTTCCAGCTATATCATGCTCAACAGGCTCCCAAGGTGGTTTAATAAAATTCAAGTTTTTAGGTTTTATAAATATTATTCACTAGGTCTGAGGTAGGCCAGAGGAAAGCTGAGTTTTCAAATCTGGTCATTCTGATGCAGGTAATTGGAGGACGACTCTGAGAACTGTGCGCTACACATTATGATACCATGTCTCAGCACTCTGCTTAAAGAAACTTTTCTTCTGGGCAGAAGTGCTGCATTTCTGTGATTTTTTTTAAAGAAGAGGGAGAAGGGGTGGGACATTTTTTTGGGTAAAACATTTGTTCAAATTGTCTTCTCAAATGTATGCTTCAGTCAGTGAAATAATTGAAATATCACATCAGAAAGAACTGGATAACTTCATCAAAGTACAATGATACAAAGCGCTTATGAAGTCTTTACTCAGAGCTTGTTCGTCCCTGTTTTAGGCTCAGTTTTAATAGACTTGATGATCCAATCTGCTAAAGAAGGTTAGGAAGTGTATATTAGATGGAAAGAGAGTAGTGTGTGTCATTGGTAAAGGGTGACACATTGATTGCAAAAGTGATAGCTGACAGTCTGAAGGGGAAGAAGAAAATAGACAAACTATAAAAGTCAGAAATAAGATCTTTAAATGGTGGAACAAAATGTGGGCCAATGGGCAAGCTGAAGATTGAAGGAGTAAGTAAATGATTCATCTCAGTAGCCACAGAAGGCATCACTGAATTATTCAGTTCACAATATTTCCAGGGCTTAATGGACTGCTTGTCTTATAGGAAAGGCTCCATAAATGTGTGTGTGTGTGTGTGTACACACACACTACAGGCCCAGTGCACAAATTCGTGCATGGGTCGGCTCAAGCCAGCCTGCCCTAATTGGGGCCAACCAGGCCAGGCCAGCTGGGGGGAGGGGCTGCAGGCAGTTGGCGGGCTGACACCCCCTCAATTGGAGTATGAGGTCCAATCAGGGGCAGGGCCAGCCAAAGGAAGGGGCCACAGGTGGTTGTCTGGCTGGTCCGTGCCCCAGATCAGGGTGGTGGGGGCCAATCAGTGGCTGTGGGTGGTTGGCTGGCTACCCCTACCCCCAGTTGGGAGTGAAGGGGCTGGTTGGGGGAGGGACTGTCTGGGGGGAGGGACTACAGGCAGTTAGAGGGGACAATTGGCATATTAGCCTTTTATTATTTAGGATATATTTGGTATGGTAATCTATATTCATGATAATGACCCTAGCATGTTCGTAGCAAGTCAATATAAATAAATCCTATATAATAAAAGCCTATTATGCTAAGTATCCAGTTGTCCAGTTGGCCATTCAACCAATCAAAGTGTAATATGCTAATGTATGCTAAGGCTGCTCAACCGTTCGCTATGACATGTACTGACCACCAGGGGACAGACACTCTGACTGTAGGTTAGCTTGCTGCTGGGGTCCAGCCAATCGGGACTGAGCGAGATGAGCCAGACATGCCCTGGAGCCCTCCTGCAGTCCCTCTCTGGCTGGCCAACCTCCCACTTCCCTCCCCAGCCCGGGGGGGGGGGTCCTCGGCCTGGCCTGCGCCCTCTCACAATCCGGGCTGAAGGCCTCCCCGGCCCCCCCACCGAGTGCATGAATTTCGTGCACTGGGCCTCTAGTAAGTAAATAAATAAATAGGTTTTTGCTGTGGTAATCTATGTTCATGAAAACCACCCTGAAAATTTTCTGGCTAAGAAGAGAACCAAGTAATTTGAACCTTTTACATAGGTACATAAAAAATTCACAAATTTTTGTTATGTGAAGGCTTATTTTGCATGCTTAGTATGTAATTCACCCCCCAGCTCTCTACTCTATTGTTGCCCTTTCCCCCGCCTTGTTTATATTTAAATTCTTAAAATGCACGTGATTATTTTTCAGATTATAGATGCCCATATATGTAGATATAAAATAAAATGTTTTGAGTCATCAACCAATGTACACTATACAAATGCCACATGGAAACATTTTGATGTTTTCAAAAATATTCAAATATATAGATAGAGACCTGTGTACATCAATTTGAAGATGTCTCTTTTTATATAACTAAGCTGAGTCATATTTCATGTGGTTAATTATTTTTTATAGACCATAAAGGTTTCCTTGGAGCATGCTACATCTATTAAAATAAATATTTTAGTATGCATATTAATTAAGAAAATGCATATTAATTTAAGAAATGCCGAGAAGACATGTGGGCTCCATTTCATAGAGAAAACCATATTTAGAATAGTGTCCTTGCTCTCCAATAGTCTCACATTGTGTCCTTTAAACTTGCCCGTTAGTAGACATTTGTTAACTGAAGAAGGAAAACTATTTTTTGACATTACATAAAAAGGTTAAACAGTGTGTGGTTACTTTGTACTTTGTTTCAAAACTGTATTTTTAATAGGTTGTGTAGAATTTGGAATTCATTTTCTCAGTGGGTTGAGTCCTTTTCCTGGAGGGAGAAAGGGTTGAGTAGGAAGTTTTCTTTTTTCATGAGTACATGTTTGGTCTTAGGCAAAATTGTGAAATAAGGACAAGTGTGTCTTTGACAATGACATCCTATCACTTAGCACTCTCTCAAATTCAGTGAGCCAGTCATCAAAATTTAGTCCTACGTCTCCTGTCACTATATTTTATTCTAGTCCAGCGGTTCTCAACCTGTGGGTTGAAACCCCTTTGGGGGTCGAATGACCCTTTCACAGGGGTCGCCTAAGTACATCCTGCATATCAGATATTTACATTATGATTCATAACAGTAGCAACATTACAGTTATGAAGTAGCAACGAAAATAATTTTATGGTTGGAGGTCACCACAACATGAGGAACTGTATTAAAGGGCCGCAGCATTAGGAAGGTTGAAAACCACTCTTCTAGTCTAAAAACTGTTTCCTCAAAGTCTTCTAGTTTCCCAATCATCCAAAGTCCCAGCCAACAATACCTGCTCTGCTTTTTACGATGGTCATGGAACTATATATAAAGGCAAGTGACACCTATTCCGTTCCCATTCTCATGGAGTATACAGTACGTACAATCTGCTATTGGTAGGTAGACATGCATAACTAACTCATTATATTAGAAGAGAGAATATGCATTAAAAGAGGCATAAATCAAATGAGATGAAAGTTCAGAAAAAAAGAGTACGACCAGTTATAGGAATCAGGGAAGGTTTCATTTGAAGACATGGTCCTTGAAGAATGATTAGCATCTTTAGAAGCAGAGATGGGGTTGGGAGTTGGCATTCCACTGGAGAGAATGTTACAGATGAACGTAGGAGCATCCCATATGGCTGCCTTAGCGTTGAATATTACTAAATTTTTGAGGCACCATTCACATAGACTATGATGTGAATGGTACCCCCTGTAGTTGTGTAGCATAGTGACCATTAAGTGAAAGCCAGGAGACAAGAAACCTCAGGGATATGATCAGAGAATCTTAAGGAGTATAGCCTGGACCATATTGTGATGGATCTTGAATAAGAGAGTGAGGTTGTTTTACCCCTTTCATTGGGTTGTTGAATCAAAAGGCTTTTAAACCTTCTAAAATGCCGAGATTCTGTTTTCTCTGATTCAGTTGGTAAGAGAAAAGGAGGAAAATCTTTGAGCAGTGGAGTGGCTCAAAATTTCAGAAGATGATCATACGTAGGGTGAAATGAATTGGGAAGCTAATAGACTTCTGATGTGTATAGCAGGATTCTTCTCCTTAAAGGCCATCCCAGTGAAGCTGAGTAATATCTTATCTGGTGCTTTGAGGGGGTCACAGGCTTGGCCCCAAACCAGGCTCAGCCCACTGTCACCTTGATACCAACTTCACATCTCCTGCGTCACACTAAGACTTCATTCCTTTGATCTCACATGGAACATCCTTATTAATAAGCTTTGTTAGACTTTTTAACTTCTGACTTCTTTCGCCATTTGAGTCTTGTTTCTCTCTACATCACATACTGTCTGCCTGCACTTTGGGAAATTGACCTTTTTGGATGGGCCATGGCTTGGACTTGTCCTGTGAATTGCCTGTTGATCACAGCTGTTTGTTTTGGGGTTTCTACTCCCTTCTTAGGTCCAGCTCTAGGAACCAGGAGCCCAAGAAGGAGCCCTGTTACCAGGCTGTTGGAACAGGATAGGGGCAGAGTAATCAGGCTCAAACTATAGGAGTGAACATTCATTCATTCATTAAATGTTTATTGAGTGCGCTCCAGGTTAAGCCCCAACTTTGTGTGGTTTCCCTGGCTGGTTCTGCTTTCATTGCTTTGAGCCTTTCTCCTTTCAAATTCTCTAAAATTTGAAGATTTTGTTCACAACAGCTGAGTCTCTCTGGGAGTATCAGCAAGACCTCTGGTAGTGTTAGAAGGCGACAACCCAGGGACAGCAGCAGCTGGTTTTATTTTTGGTTTTCAACAGTCAGGTGTTTGTAAGTTGAGAAGTGACTGTATTCAAACAACATGACTTGTAGTATGTCATGAACTCCCGTAGAAATAATGGATGTGGCACAGTTAAAAAGATTTCGATATTCTAATTTTAATGACCACATAATTTGGATCTAAATGGTCACAATTTTCCTAAAATTTCATTATGTCTATATATTCAGTTTTTCTTCCATTAGGTTGTTAAGGATGTGAAATTATTTTTTATTGTGCATGGTCTCTATTTTCAGGTCAGTTTCCATTTTCATTACAATTGTGCCAGAGTAAAAAAAAAAAAAAAGTGCCAAACTAAAAATCTTCATTGCATTGTTTTTTATTTTTGTTGATTTCAGAGAGGAAAGGAAAGAGAGAGAGATAGAAACATCAATGATGAGAGAATCATTAATGGGTTACTCCCTGCATGCCCCACACTGGGGATGGAGCCCGCAACCCGGGCTTGTGCCCTGACCAGGAATCGAACCGTGACCTCCTGGTTTATAGGGTGTATGCTCAACCACTGAGCCATGCTGGGCAGACCTGCATTGTTGTTTTGGTTTGCATTTCTTTAACAATTAGTGTGTTTTCTTTATTAATTCTGTTTCTTTTTCTGAATTGGCTTGTCATATTTTTCTATTTCTTAGGTTTTTTTTTTTTAAGTTTCTGTGAGCTCTTTATATATTATAAATATTGTTATTTACACTTACTAGTAGTTCTAATATTTCTCAATGTGATTTCATTTTTGTTTTGTTATTTCATGTTTAACCATTTTAGCTTAGTCTCATCTGGTTTATCAATTTCTGATCAGTTTTTGGAGGGTGCTTTCAAAGTTACTTAAAAGTAACTGTCATAGGGTAGTGTGGTTCTCTGCTTGTTATCATTAATATTGCTGATTCTTGGTCTACTATCAAATGGTCTCTATGTATATAGACATGTATATTCTAGAATCATGGAATGATCAAACTAGAAGGGAATTATCAGTTTTATCTTCAATATTTAGAGGATCTAGTAAATGATATTTATGAGTAAATGTACATTTATAGATTAAGAGTTCAGAATGCAGATGGAAACTACATTCAAGACCTTCTGAATACAGTGAATCTGGTTGGTAAATGTACTTAACTTTCAGTTTTAATATAAAGATTATTATATCGTATACTTATAAAGCACTTCAAAAACACTCTATGTTTGGAAATAAAACTTTTCATGTGTTTTTGAACCCTTATGACACTGCCTTCCAGTGTCTACATTTTAAAATTTAAATATAATTTCAGAAGTGTTTTCAAATTATTATCCATTTGAAAAAAATCATTTTAGCAGCCTCTTATTGATTTTCTAAATTTTGCCTTGTTGATTTTCTTCTTCTGATGCTTAGATTCTGTTATGTAACTGGGTATATACTTTTGGAATTTATAAAGCATTTCAACATTCTTTCAACATTCTCTTTTTATTGGTTAATTGATCTTATAATCATTAAAAATAATCTTGGTTAGCTGATAAATATTTAGTTTATTGGTAGATAGTTGAGCCGTATATTTCTCAAATATATTTAGAGACAGGAATTCAGTATATCTTCTAATATTTCATACAGGGGAGGAAAAAATTTAAAAGCTAATGAAATATTGTTTTAGTTAAGTAATTTTAGAAGATAAATTATTATATCAAAATAATCAAAACAGTTATTAAGAAAAGAGAACTAAGTTGGTTTTAATAAATCATAGAGGACACAGAGTCAAGCCAGTTGTGTGCTTATGACATGTCAGTCTGCTCTTATCTCAGGTTAAAAGATATGAAAACCACATTTTGCTGATGGTTACCTAACTGATAAATAATGG
Source organism: Murina feae (assembly GCA_004026665.1). Taxonomy (NCBI): domain Eukaryota; kingdom Metazoa; phylum Chordata; class Mammalia; order Chiroptera; family Vespertilionidae; genus Murina; species Murina feae. The sequence continues at coordinate 49,087 of PVJC01000318.1, forward strand.
TATGGGAGGCAAAATTGCACTGATCCAATTCAAGAGGCTAAGAATGAAGTTTGGGGTAAGTTAGGATTGACAGATGAGAACAAATGAATAACAAACTATTTTTACAGAATTTTATGAATTTGACTTTACACTTAAAATGTCTCCAGTATTGCTAGAGAGTTCTTGTATATATCTTTTTCTTTTGAGAGATAAGAAAGGGTATTTTCTCTACTTTGATCACATGATCAGTTTCATTGAGTTGCTTTACTTTTATAAGAAAGAAGGTAGGTAACTAATATCTATGGTGAGTTACTATTTAAAACTAAATACACTATTAGGAAATGTATCTGTTTTAATGGGGTTTGGAATTACATATGTCATTCATTTCTGATTATGCACCTACTGTAGTTTTTCATAGGTTTTATTTTGTATTTCAAGTTTGGTGCCAGCTGAATAATAGATTTACAGAAACATATCAAATACAGTACTAAAGGAAAGTATATGGGACACTGTGATCTTTTTAATTTAGAATTTGCTTTCAAAATGTCAATTACCAAGTTTTCCAGGAAATTATTTTTAAAGAGAAGTGCATAAAGGGGATTGACAAATTATATTTGGGAATAATTAGTACATAACAGATGGAAAACAAAAGTAGAACATGTGCCTTCAAATTCATGTATATAATTTCCTGTTTCTTCATTTGGAGATACTTGTTAAATATACTAGTTGAAACTCAGACAGGGCCAATCAAGCTTGTAAGTCTAAAAACTAGTAGAAGTCCAAGCTTCGTATTGATCTGAGCTTTTACACTTGCATTTATTCACAAGTGAAGGAGCTTGAACAGTGTTTTGCTCAGCTCTCATCTCTGTCCTCATTCTCCGACACTGTGCTGTCACTCTTGTCTCCTTGTAATATAGCAAAATGATCAGTGTCAGGACATTTCAGTGGAACAGATAGTTAGAGATTCATTTCAAGTAGCAAAGTGTCACTGAGACATGCTTCGTTGTTAGCTCTTTTTCACGTTGTTTTGGTGGAATAATCAGTAATAAAGCAAGAAAGGAGCAAAATAGATGAGAGACGTGGTTTGTGAGCTCAAAGAAGGTGTTGATACCGATAACCCGTTCTTTACAAACGAGCACCACCACAGCGTTGATTGCGCTTTTTGTTTTGTTCCCTTAATTTCAGGTATCAGAATCAGTATGTGAATGAGTGGGAATCACTGGAGTCAGTTGCCCTGAGCTGGGTAATGAGACTCCAGATAAGAGAAGTCTCTGAGTCTTGATACACTGTATGTGAAGGACGATGTTTAATTTCAGAATTTCCTGAATTTACTTTTGACAAGAAAGCTCCTGAGCCTGTAAATTATTGTTATTGTTGTTACTAAGTGGCACTGACGAGAGGTTTAACCTCATAAGTAATTGTTTAAATTACATCGTCAGTCAACAGCAAGGGCAGATCTGTTGAAAGTATCTTCTCTGGACTAAAAAAAAAAAGTATATTTTCACATCATTGTGTGAACTGTCTCCAATGGATGATTACAGCATTCATTGGGGGTATAGTGCTTATGGTTCGATAGCCCAATGTCTTAAATTCTGCGCCTGGGTGGTGATGTGTTGTGAAGTAGTAAAATTCTGCAAATTATTTACAATCAAGAGGGAAACACTGGAGAAAAGAGCTGTTTTCTGATCCCAGTTTTACAACAAGGGAATACTGTTAAAAGTTCCAAAGTATCTTCAGTGGTTCAGTAGTTTAGATATTCCACCCCTTCTCCCCCCTCTCGAACATCCTGTTTCATCACAAATATTTGTCATTTTACTCATCCTTCTCTACCCGCCTGTGGGCTTTTGTGGTTGCTGTCACCCAGCCAAGAGGCTGGGGAATGCCTGTCCACAAGCGGCATGGGCATTTGCCCAGGGTGCTCACGAGGTACTGTAACCAACTAACACTGAGCTATCGCATTGTTGTGCCATGAAATAGATACAGAATAAGCCTATTTAAATAATGGCCAGAATCATCAATACCAGGAAAGTTTGTGGCTAGTCATAGTGAAAATATACATACTATTTGTGGTAAGAAAAAGAAAAGTCTACAGCATTTGGAGATGTCATTCTGATGGGTTTTAGATGATTCAAAATCAAAGGAAAAGAAACATGACTGTATAAACAAAATTGTTACCTACAAAGTCTGGTCTGTTTGAGTGCTTAATTAATGGTTTTAAAGGATCGTCTGGTTTTACTGAGATGTTCAGTTAATATTAATTGGCTGCTCACTTGAAAAATATTTAATGTAATATAACACAAAATACAGTATGGTATATAATAACATAGCGTGCCGTGGCATACTCCACTTACTTTCAGAAGGGATAGGTGTTTTGAAGAGTGTTGGCCAGGAATTTTGTAGACTGGAGTTATGGGCTTTAGGGAAGAAGACCACAAAGCTGAGATGTCCTTCTCATTGCCTTGTATTGTGGGATATGTTCTGTCAATATAATTGATCACTGGTGATGTTAACTTGGGTCACTTGGTTATTAAGGTAGAGTCCGCTTCTCCTACTATGAAGTTGTACTACTTTTCTCTTTCCAAATTCTGTACTTTGGAAGTCAGCTCACACTTAAAGGGAGTATAATGAGGCTTTACTCCTTGAGGGAGAGAGTACTTACCAAATTAATTATTTTTTTATATGGACACATGGATATTTATTTTATTCTTTGGGTTATCCGCTATTTATTTTGTCACTCAAACTAATTTCTTAAATTTTATCTTGCTTTTATTTCTCATATTACATGGAGTTTGGTGCAGCATGTATTACTCATCTTTTTGGCTTCTTCCTCCTCCATGTGTTTGCATTCTCATTCTTCAAATTATGAGATTCACTTTTGCTGTTCCAATGAGCACTTAAGCTCATTTTTATAGTCAAGTTTTAATGTATGCACTGTGCAAGAAGTCATAATACAAAACTTCTTGTTAGCAGATTGGTGAACTGACCTGAAAAATTGAGACTCAAGATTATGAGAATGTGTGACTAGGAATGTGTGACTAGGAATGGAAATAGATTTTCAGGTAGGAAATCAAAATCTTTTTCTCTAACTCTTTTGCATTTTGTTTTGTAGAAATACAATCACCATTCTCTTAGGAGTGGAAAATCCAAAAAGGAGAGTTGGCAACAAGATTGAGGTTGCATTAGGAAATCACTTTGTGTTCCTTTTTAGAGTCTTTTACTTGATTTTAAACAATAAGATAATATCTGAGCTTTGAAATAAAACCTCAGAGGTACTTATAGAAGTATATCTATATTTTCAAAAGTATTGTAGATATGATTTTGATTGTTGAGGCCTATTTGAAAAAGTATTCATCAGAGTATACCATTAGGATTTATCATGCCAGAGAAAACAGCTACTGGTCATAGGATGTTTTATTTGTTTCACAAAATATTTACTATATATATATATATATATATATATATATATATATATATATATATATAATATATATATATATATATATATATATATATATATATATATATATATATATACTTATTTCCCACAGAGAGGAAGGGAGAGGGACAGAGAGCTAGAAACATCGATGAGAGAGAAACAATGATCAGCTGCCTCCAGCACACTCCCCACAGGGGGCAAGCCCGCAACCAAGGTACATGCCACTGACTGGAATCGAACCCGGGATCCCTGAGTCCACAGGCCAACACTCTATCCACTGAGCCAAACCGGTCAGGGCTGATTTATATTTTTGCATTTCTCATGAACTCCTCTGAGATGTGATAGGTCACAAACTCTCTGTAAGCAGGGAGGGGCCCTGGGAGAGGAAGCTCACTGAGCACACATGTCCTCAAGTTTCTGCATTCTGATTTTACAGTAACAAGAATCAGTTTGCCAGCAGCTTCCACTGTGGTAATCTTACAAAGAGTAAGTCTCAAAAAAAAAAAAAAAAAAAAAAAAAAAAAAAAAAAAAAAAAAAAAAAAAAAAAAAAAAAAAAAAAAAAAAAAAAAGGAAAGAAAGAAAGAAAGAAAGAAAGAAAAAAATAGTTTATGCGAACACAAAGGCAAGCAACTGAAAATCTGAAATACAGTGGAGTGAACATTATGCAGTGATTCTTGCCTCTGCTGTTGGAAGCATAGAAGCAGGATGATCCCTTCATCTAACCTACAGAGGTTTCAGCTCCATGGCAACATGAAGAACCCATTCTGTCAGAGTGTGTGTATACACAAATGCATTCAAAGCACAGGGTTGGGAGTGAGTTGGAAGGGGTGGGGTGGAGGGGCGTGGACCAACTCTCCAAGTCTTGCCCACACATTTTTATTTGTGGATTATAATAAGGCCTTTGTGCGTGGAGGCCAGATAGGAGTTCATGTCAGCTGCCCTCTGGTCTTTTACATGATCTAGCTGCATCACCCACCTCCCTTCTCTCTCCAGAAAGGAAGCAAGAAAGGGCAATTAAAGAATGCTGGTATTAGGAAAATAAGCTGTTGCCCCTTTCTCTTTTTTGAAATGTCAACACTTCAAAATGTTGTTATTCTGTGTGTCTCTAGGGGGATTTGGCTGCTTCTTTCCACAGCCTTTTTCTAGGGAAGGCCTTTTAATTGCAGCTTTCATGTAGTGTGGGGGCTCCTGAAAGCTGTAATCAGCTTCCCCCTCTGGGGAAGGAGTGCCTTCTGTTGGTCATCTGGTATCCTGCCTTCTACTTAAGGACCCAGGGTGGTACGGAGTGATTGGTAAATTAAGTATTCCTGCCCACGATTACTTGGCCTCTGACTCAACTCTGACAGTTAAGGTTCCTTGTCTCCCTTATGCTTCGCAGCCATCCCCATCTCCCTCAGTCCCTTGCTTAGTTTTATGACTTGGAAGCGATAACCTCATGGCTTGACTATTTATTATATGTCTATGTTCCTGTCCTGCATTTTAGGAATAATAGAACAATTGGAAAAAAATGTTTGTTTTTGCTGTGCTCCAATTTAGTCGATCCAGTGGGTAATTCAAATGTTTTGCTTTATCCTGGTTACTCTGAGAAGGAATTCAGTAAGTCTGAGACCATTTTTGTACCATCTAAAATTTGAGGTTGAATAAGGATGGTGAACTACACTAGGTTCAGAGATTAGGCATCTAAGAAATGTCCTGTTTGATACAGTCTTTACCATTTTCTTTTACCCCTGAACATAATCCCTGTCCAGCATCATAGATGACTCCAGTGGGGGTAGGAGAAAATTATTGATGAGAGGCCCAAGAATTTTATGTTTCTACTTGCATAACAGCTAATACTTTGGACTTATTTCTGCTTATACTGGTACTTTGTTTATACTTTGGACTACATTCATCATTTCTTCTGATACATTTCTCCCACTTTTTTTTCCTGCTTAGAACACTCTTTGGATTTACTCTTAGAATTAAATGATCTGTGACTAAGATTATATATACCCACTGATAGAATTAACTTGTTCAACTGTTTTTTACTTTTGTGTGCTGGTCTGAACATGGGAAAAAAATGGGCGTGTGTCTACCTCTGAAGAGCTAATGTTCTGGAAATTGATGCAGACAGCAAAACATGGCAACAGATTGTGAAATGGGCTTGAGAGGAGGGCCCACAAAGCCTGGCTGGGACACAAAAAGGATGCAGTTAGCTCTGCTGAGGGGCTTTGAGTAGGAGTTTGCCTGGTACACAGCCCTAGGAATGGCTTTCTAGGGCATAGAGCCCTGATATACAAAGGCCCAAAGGAAAACATCAAGGTGCTTTTGTGAGCAGTACATGTTTGTGTGGCTGGATTACAAGGCATATGGCGTGGAGGAGTGGAGGCTCCGAGGGAAGGATCTGGAATGCTTGGCAAGAACCGGGTCAAGGAGGGCATGCCAGTCTGGTATGTTGGAACTTCGTTTTGTAGGCCATGAGGAGAGGCATATTGAGGTTTGTATTTTACAAGGGACTCTCAGGCAGCATAATGAGAATGAATTAGAAGGACCCAAACCTGCTGTGGGAGACATGGTTTGCAGACAGTTATAGCAATCTTTAAAAGAAAACCATAGAGGCCTGCACTAATGCTGTGATATTCAGAATAGTGAGCATAGGATAGGTGGTTAAGCTTAGGAAACAGCAGTACCTGACTTGAGTCCACAGAAGATTGAAGGAAGAGAAGGCAATTCTCAGGACTTCAGTTGGATGATGAGGTGAATAGGGAAGACACTTGTCCAGGTTGAGAAACACAGGAAGTTGAGCAGGCTTTAGAGAAAAGGAATGACTTACGTTTTAGATTTGTTGTATCTGTGGTCATATGTGGTCTGTGGAAAGGTCAATGGTTTGGGGTAAGAAAAACAGGAGCTCAGTTACTTCTCCAACTTATAACCTGTGTATTTTCAGGTACATTACTTAACCTATGGGATCTTTAGTTTTCTGATCTGTAAAATGGGGGTAATAATTATTAGCTTGCAGGCCACTGATGAGTGGTAAATGAGGTCATCTGTGCAAACCTCCAGACTCATAGCCTGTTATCAAATAAAGGGCAGATTTCTATCATTGCAAAGTCCTCTGGGCAGATGTCCAGGCCTGGAGCCCAGGAGAGGCTGAAAATGCAAACTCTAGAGTCAAGGGCATAGATGAGAACATAGTGCATCAGTGGGGCTGAGGCAGAATGCATACTCATTTGCACTCATTTGTCCAGAATCATTGGTTGAAAGGCAGTGTGTGCAATATTCTTTGCAAGAAATAGGGGAGATGAATAAACTGACCACAGCTTTGGGAGGTAAGAATGATAGCCTTCAGATGGCTCAGCAGAAGTAGCTCTATCTTTGTAGTTGATCTTCCTCAGACACTTTGAGTAGGTGATAGAGGAACAAAGGGGGCAGTGGTTTTTAGGATGGACAGCTGACAAATGATTTGGGATGCTGGCAAAGGGAAGGATGAAGTGATTCATAGTGGACTATAGGAAGGATAGTGAAAGAAGCCAGGAGGAGGAGGACGAGGGTGAACTATTGGAAGAGAAGGGTTGAGGAATTGGGTGTCTCTTTGTGGCTGCTAACAATAGAGTGTGGATGTGACAAGATTGATTAAAGCAGCTGACCGGCCATATTGAGCAAATAGATCTGATTTCCCTGTAAGGTTTAATGGAAAATAATCAAATATTTTAGAAAATAACCTTTAAAAGAGATGGCATTTTGAGTTTTAGCTTATCTCCTATGTTATTAGTCAGTGACTATTTTTCTTATTAAATGAAGACTTCTGAATAAGTTTTATTCAAGCATTTTTACCTAATATCAGCCATTTGGTTCTTATGTGATCCAATAAGATTGATTTCAGATAATGAGGGTAAATATAGAGACCCAAAGGGTCAGGCGTGAAACAAAACTAAAATGATGACGATAACAATCTGTTGCATCAGCACCCTTAGCTGAAGCAGGTTGGACATGCCTCTTTCTGGGCGATTACATTTGGTGTCTTCATTTGATCTGTTTGTAGTCCTCATTTGATCCAGAGCACATTTGTTGTGTTTTCTCGTTTCTACACACTGAAATAAATAATAGAGTATGTTAAAATTTTTGGTTTAAACTAGGTTTAAATAGGAATTCTAGAAAGTGAAGTTTATGTTTTCATAAGATTGGCATATACATATTGCTAAATGAAGAAGGCTTCATAGAACAAGTGTTTATAGGAATTGGCAGATTGAAAATGCTATGATTTATTCCATTATGTGTAGAATTCACCTGGGCAGCTTACTGAATATGTAGATTTTGGGGTCCAAACCTGGAGGTGATGATGTAGGTTGTCTATAGATTCAACTTTGAGAAACTTACAGTAGAGCTTCTAGCTTTGGAAAATTGCTACAGTGCTGGGCACCACATTTGTCATTGTGACAAATAAACATGGAAGGGAAAATAGAAAAGAAAAATCTAGGAGAAAATAAGATAAATGAAGACAAGCAAAGAGACAAAAATTTAAGTCCTGAAGAAATCCTACAAATTTCTATGTTTTAAAAGGCAAAACTTAAAAATGCTAGATAGGATAAAAATAATTTTAGCATTATAAATGAAAAACAAATGTGAAGTGTACAAGATTGCATAGGAAAAACATGAAAAATCCATGCAGAGTTCTATTAAAACCTCTGGCTATGAATGAATTCAAACTCTTAAGGGTTAACAGAATGTAGCTATAGGTTTTATTTTCAACAACCTTTTAAATTGTAATGTGATGGGTGCACTACTTGTGATAAGTTTTGGTCATGGAACAGAACTGTTATAAATAATTTAATCAGATTATTTTATGTTTCTTCTGAATATCAGGTCATGCCAGTGAATTATTAAGGCAACATTCAGTCTCTAACATGTTTTACTAGTACTACTGCTGCCTAAGGTTGTTTTAGAGATTAAAAAAGGTCAGGATTCTGGATGCCAGAGCCCCTGGGTTCAAATTATTGCTCTTTCACTGGCTCTATACCCGTGGGCAAGATAATGTGACTCACTTTACTCAGCTGTGAAATAGGAATAGTAGTGCTGACCCACAGAATTGTTTCCAGGAATAAGTAAATTAGAAAATGTGAAGCACTTGCAACAGTGCAGGGCACATTGTAAACATTCAGTACATGTTGTCCTGAAGCATAACGTCTATTGTCAAGTTCTCTGTTAAAAGTAAAAGCACGTGAATTAAAAATACGATTATTGCCCTAACCGGTTTGGCTCAGTGGATAGAGCGTCGGCCTGTGGACTGAAGCCTCCCAGGTTTGATTCTGGTGAAGGGCATGTACCTTGGTTGTGGGCACATTCCCAGTAGGAGGTGTGCAGGAGGCAGCTGATCGATGTTTCTCTCCCATCAATGTTTCTAACTCTCTATCCCTCTCCCTTCCTCTCTGTAAAAAAATCAATAAAATATATTTAAAAAATATATAAAAATATGATGATTCAAAGTAGGAACATGCTTTGAAGATACAGTTATAAAGTTACAGTTTATGGCTATTCAGTGGAATCATTGAACATCTACTAAGGGCAATAAGAACACCTGGTGATCTATCATCATGGGTAAGATGCTCAACTTTGGACAGTAGTCCTATTGACTTAGTTTTTTGGAGTAGATAATTATGCTATGTTGGGAAATAGCATGGAAGTTACTCAAAACTATCTTTTCAGCACAAGTAAAAGTCAATTCATGAAGGACAGAAGGGGATGCTACTACTAGATTATATCTTGCCATATTTTGAAGTATAGCAGATCATTCAATAAAATATGGATGGAATGAAGATATGATATTAGAAAAGCTGTATATTCAAGAGCTGACTCTACTGTTTTCAAATTATGTGGCTATAGGCAATTGACACAACCTACCTATGTCTCAGTTTCTTTCTTTCTTGCTGAATAGGTTGATTAGATGAACTAATGTTTATGAAGATGCTTTAAGAACTTGGGCATTTGTATGTTTTTTTTAAATGATTTATATTATATAGGGCTTGTGGATTTCTGAAGAACTATGACTCTAAAACAAATACTTAGAATAAAGTAGTTTTAATAAGGTTACAGAAAACCATATTATTCTCTGTTGAATTACCTGTAGATCAATAATAGATGGGCAACTTGCTGCAGAGGTAGGACCAAGAAGAAAAGAATCATAGCTGGAAGGTCACAGAGGGCAGAGAGGTTACATGACTGATCTAAGGGAACAATTAATAAGCTGTGGGATGGGAATCTCAGGGTTCTTCTCACTGCTCTCTGTGCCTCTCCCTGACTATTTCTCAATTGAGTGGACAGAGTATAGGCTTTGAAGTCAGACCTGAGTTACAATCCATGCTCTGTCACTTACCACTTGTAACTCAGACCAATTACTAAACCTCTGTGAGCCTCTTCCCTCATCTGAGAAGGGAGTAGAATGACTTGCCTGGCGAACTTGTGAGCACAGGAGATCATGTCTGTAAAGTACCTGCCCAGCAACTAGCTGATGCATTCTTTTTCTTGTGATTATACATTGCCCAATTGCAAGACTTGGATTACATGCTTGTTGAATAAGAATAGTAATACAACTAATAATGGCCATTGTTGAACTGAAAGGTTCCATGTGCCAAGTCCTGTTCTTGATACAGTACGTGTATGGTTATCTTTAATTTCCAAAACATCCTGATGAGGTAGGTATTACTGTAGTTGCTACCAAAGCTCTGGGAGTGGAACCAACTTGCCTAAGGTCATCCAGAGAGTGTGGTGGAGCAGGTTTATGAACCTGGCCACTTGTGACTCCAGATCCCACTTCCCTAGTTACTGGATTATTCCTGTTCCTCTCTGGCCAGTTTAGGGATGTGGGACAAAGAATGAAAGGACTAGTTGTTTCAGGAGAGTTGTTTTGTGAATGGAGTGAGTGTTTGCTTTCAGAACCTTCCCCGTTTGGGTAGACAATATTGGAAGGGGCCTGCAGTCACCCATCATGTAACCTCTGAGTGTGTCATGAAGCCTCACAGAGCTCCACTTCCCTACTGAAGTGCAGTTATTGTACTTATAAGGCTTGTAGCGAGCATTTAAATGGGATAATAACCATAGAGCACAGCCCTGGTAGCCGTAGTCTTCTCAAATCTCTCCTCTTGCTCCCTTCTTAAGTAGCAGACTAACACTGAGGACAGAGCCTTGGGGATGCCTGCTTTCCTTTTAAATTTAAACCATTGGGGTTCTGTGTTATGCAGCAATCCCATTTTTAAAAGCAGTGATGTTATTTCATAGGATATAACCATTGATTGCATTAAAGTATTGCTCACATATCGGTTCATCGATCTATTTTATACATTGGATGGACTGCGTTCAATGAAGTTAGGTACATCACATTGTTTTTTTCATCAATTTGCCTTCTGTGTCTGGCTATATGCACTTAGCTCACAGTCCCTTTAAGAACCACTGGCCCTCAGCAAAAATAACCTAGAGCAGCTCAGGTTACTGCCAGGGCTCCAGACTCTTCAGGGGGTCAGGTTGCCTATTTCTTTGGCAGCTACCTCAGCAGAGATGGAGGAAGAACTTTACCTCTGCCAGTAGATGGGGTCCCTGTGGATGTGTGCACTGGAGTTTACCCTTAGCAAGGCACCCGCAGCTCTGATTGCTTCTGGACTTGCCTGCTTCTTCAGGGTGGAAAGGCTTCAGGTTGAGGCCACTTAAAGTACTTTAAAGTAATTGTGACCCCGTCCCTGGACCTGGATACTGGAGTCTTTCTTTCCTATCATCCTTGGATTTTGTACTGTTTCTCTGAAAAATAAAAATGAAAAGGATATCAAAAGCCATCAAAACAAACATTACCTCTTATCCCAAAGGTGAAAGTGTGGTGCGTGAGGGAAGGTCATGGGAGAACACACCCTTTTCTCTAGACCCCTTATGCCTGCTCATATCTGTCTTGCTAGCCTTTCTTGGAGAGGAATGTTTTTACTGATTGTACCAGAGCCAAGGGAACAAACCAAAATCAGAGCCTAATGCTCTATAAAGAGAAACAAACAATAAACAAAATGAATGAACTCCTTAAGTAGGTTCAGTTTGTTCAATTATGGAAAGCTAGTAAAATAGCTTAAGAAGCAGTACAATGTGTGAGAGGGGACAAAGAACCAGCAAAACAGACATCTGGCACCTTGTCTCGGCGTTATTATTGAATTAGCTGAGTTGCAGAATAACAGAATTTTAACAGTGTGGTGGTATCTGTGAGCGACTCACATTCACTCAATTTCTGTGGGAGGAAGGTGGGACCCAGAGAGGTTGAGTGACTTACCTAAAGTTACTCAGCTGGTTGGTAGTATATCGGCACCCACAGCCCAAGTATATGCATCATTGCAGGCCATCATACTGCAAAGACAGGGTCCAGAGTCAGGGTCTTTCCAAGCCCCTATTTCCTAAGCTATAAATGGCGGTTATACTACCTGGCATACCTTCTTGGTAAGGAATTGTAAGAATCTGTTAAGTAAGTGTGGATAAAAACACTTAAAAGCTATCCAATTATCCTATCTAATAAAAGAGTAATATGCAAATTAGTCATCACTCCATCACAAAGATGGCTTCCCCCATGGCCACAAGATGGCCGCCCCCATAGCCACAAGATGGCAGTGCCCAGCCCAGCTCAGCCCCACCACTGAAGTGGTCAGGCCTGTTAGCCAGGCAGATGGCAGGGGAGGAAGGGAGCCCAAGGGGAGGAACAGGTGATCAGTGGGGGCAAGGGCAGAGCCAGTGATCAGAGGGGCAGGGGTGGAGCCTGCGATTATAGGGGTCTGGGCACCGGTGGAGTTGGCAAAGGAGCGGTCTGGGGGTCCCCTGCCCAGGCCTGCAGCCTTGGCCATAGGCTGCAGTAGGGCAGGGGTGGAGTTGGTGATCTCAGGGCCTGGGCAGGGACAGAGCTGGCAATCAGAGGGGCCTGGGGGTTTTCTGCCCAGGCCTGTAGCCTTGGCCAGAGGCTCGAGGGTGGAGCCAGCAAAGCAGGAGCCTGGGGGTCCCCTACCCAGGCCTGTTGCCTTGGCCAGAGGTTGTAGTGGGGCAGGGGCAGAGCCCATGATCGCAGAGGCCTGGGCTCTGTGAAGCCAGCGATTGGAGGAGTTTGGGGGTCACCTGCCCAGGCCTGCATGCTTGGCCAGAGGTTACAGGCCTGGGCAGGGGTGGAGCTAGGATGGGAGGAGCAGGGGTGGAGCTTGTGATCAGAGTAAACTATAGAGGAAACAGTTTTTCTTACCGCTCATTGGCTAAGCTCCCTGTATGCCACTGGTAATATTCTTAGTAACTTGGGTAATAAGAATCCAAAAAGGTGATGTAGGGTTTTTCCACCACACTCCTGGAGAAAAAAATGAAGGTCCACTGCTGGAAGTTTAAGATATGTCATATCCTGCCTTAGCTGGTTTGACTCAGTGCATAATGCCTCAGTCTGCTGACTGCAGGGTCTGGGTTCGCTTCTGACCAAAGGCATGTACCTAGGTTTCAGGCTCCTCCCTGGCCAGGGCCCAGGTCAGGACATATGCAGGAGGCAACCAAAGTGTTCCTCTCACTTTGATGTTTCTCTCTGTTTTTCCCTTCTCTTCCACATTCTCTAAAAATCAATGTAAACATATCCTCAGGTGAGGATAAAAAAGAAAGAAAGAAATGTCATATCCTATGAAAAACACATCTTGAAAATGCTTAAAGAAAATTGTCATTTTTTTCATGGTGAAGGGACTTGAGTCCGTGTTGATGAAAACACCTTGGTGACTGTGGTGACTGGCAGTGGCTGCAGCAGCAGGGTGATGGGGCTGGTGGCTTCCCCTGATTAGCCTGGTCACTTCCCACAAAGGCAGGCCAGACTGCGGCTTAGGCCCGCTCCCCAAGAGGAGCAGGAGTGGGCCTAAGCCAGTCAGTAGGACACCCCCTGAGGGCTCCCAGTATGTGAGAGGTGGCAGGCTGGGCTGAGGTAACCACCCCCCCTCCCGTGCATGAATTTTGTGCACCGGGCCCCTAGTATATTAATATTAATTAATAATAAATTATATATATGTATGTATATGATGAGATATACTAGTATGTACAATGTGACACCTGATATTTTGTTAAAATTGTCCTTGTGGGAACTCATTAGCAAAAATTTGGATTCTCTTTTGGAAATGTGAAACACCATGAAATAGGGCAAGAACTCTAGATTTATTAACCTAATCATTATATCTACTAACTCTTATTGCTTTACCTTTCTGAAAACTAGAAAAAATAAAATTCTTGCCCTGTCTTGAGTTATCCTGATGATAACTTTAAGAATATATGGGGAAGTACTTTTTGAAATGTAAAGCACAGATGTGAACTATTATTGCCAAATATTGCTGAGGGCCACAGACCTTGTCCATACAGCACATATGGTATAATTAAGGTAATACATTCAAAAGAAAATTCAACATTATCTGACCTTGGTGTCAGATAAAGACTGTGTAATACATATGATGATTTGAATGAATTAATGAATCCTTTTATTATAGTTTACAAATGGAAGTGTAAATTATCCTTGTAATTATTAATCTTTTCCTATAATTATTAATCTTTCCCTTTACCCAAATTGTCAAGACATATGCATAGGGTACCTCATATTTATAGGACTCAATTTACTATAATAATATAGAAGGAAGAGATTGAAATGTTATTTTTACAACTTTTTAATTATGTCATTTGCACTAATATTTAATCTAACTTATTTGATTATTACAAAACACTTGTGAATTATAATGAACATTATCATTATTTGAAAGATGAGAGGTCGAAAGATTTTCCCAAGACCTCGCAGGCTCTTCTGGCCCCAAATCCTGTGCACTGGCTACTGTAATGTGCCTCTCCATGTTGCATTAGGGTTTCCATCCTATGGACTGTATTCTTTATTAGTTTTTTTCATTGTTATAATCATTCATTCAATCTGAGTAGTGTATGTGGAACTCTGTCATATGATATTTTCAGACTTTTATAACTAAATCTCTTTGGATAGAATGGGTTGTTTTATGTCTGATTTCTTTAAGAGATGAAGTATTGACACTCACACTTGAACCTTGCAAATTGGAGGGAAGGAGAGGAGACAGGTGCTTAAAGGGGGAACCACTGATCTCAGAGTTGAAATAAATATTCACTGTCCCATAAGATAGCCTCCCTCACCCCATCTCATAGGGCTGTTTACATTTAAATTAATTAAAATTTAAAAATCATCCTCACTCATACGAGCCACATTCCAAGTGTCAGTGGCCACATATGGCTCCAGTGGCTACTGTACTAGGCAATACAGATATACAGGGTGGGGCAAAAGCAGGTTTACAGTTGTTTTTATGAAAATTATATAATAAATAATATAAGAATAAACTCTATGTTTTATGTACTCACAACTGTAGAACTGCTTTTGCCCCACCCTATATAGATATAATATATCTAGTTCAACAGAGCTGAAATATATATACACACACACACACACACACACACACACATAATTGCATATTGTAAATGAAATTAATTCTGTTATACATTTCCACCTAAGACATAATAGTAGGTACCATTTGTTGAGCACCTTCTCAGTAAGTGTCAGCTATTGAAGTAGGTGCATAATGCATGTTACTCTATTTTATCCTAATACCATTTTGTAGATTGGGAACCTGAGATTCAGATAAGTTATGTAACTGCATAAGGCATGATAGGGCTATGCATTGAACAGTTTTCTTTGATCTAAAAGAGAATGCTCTTTTTCTCTACCATGCTGTCTTTCTAGCCTGATTGGACAATATTGGGAGTTAAAATCGTCAGTGCATTGTTATATCATTCAGTCCACTTTTGTTCAACAGATGAGCCAGGAAGTGACTCTGCTGGGAGCTGGAGATGCAGCAGTCAACATAGCACAGTCTCTGACCTCAAGGAGCTCCAAATCAAAGAGGGAGTTCAGACATATAATTAGCAATTGTGGTAGTGTAGTCTTATCTCTGACCCAAGACTTTGTATGGTGCATTCAGGATCCATGGAAAGATTTAATTCAGTGAATGCCATAGTCAGATTTATGTTTTATAAAACTCCCTTTAGGTCATGAAGAGCATTGTTGGGAGGAGAAAGAGAACGTAGGATAATTATTTAGCTAAGTGAGGAAATGTTGAAGGCTGAAACTGAGGTCATGGTGATGGAATTAGAAGATGGACAAGAGAGAGTTAACTTGGTAAAATTGTCAAGCTTTGAGAATTAGACCTGAGAGAAAGGAGCAGTTAAAGATGACTCCCATGTAATTACCTTGAGTTATTTAGTGAATGTTTAGCCTCATGATTGGGTATGAGGAAAAGGTTGTGCAAATGTGTGTGTGTGTGCCCACGCTCATACACCTGCGCATGTGTGTGCTCATGTAAGTGAATTGCATGGTGTGAAAGTGTGAAGATACTGACCTCATTGATAACAAGCCATAAAATGTCCAGAAAGCAATCTTATTTGCTACTGAAAAAGGGCATATTAAGCAATGAAACATTTTAAGGAGGTAATTGGTGAAGATCTGGGGGATAGGGGACGGGTGCAGGGTAGAGGGGGTCATTGGGAAAAAAAGGGGGACATCTGTAATACTTTCAATAATAAAGATGAATTTTTAAAAAGAGGCAAAAAAAAATAAAAATAAAGCAGAATCCTGACATAATACTGAGACTGAAAGGGAGAAATAAACTTGAAGTCTAAATATGAGGGATCTGCCCTAGGCTGGACACAGGATGGTGAACGGGGGATGTATTCCCTGCTTTTAACGTAGTCACAACTAGTAAAAAGGTTTATGTTTTATTAATGGCATAGAGGATGGATTTAAAGATGGCTTCTAGAAAGCCTAATGTGGATAAAGCAGATTTTTTGCTACATTTTCTTTGGTATGTGCTTCCCTCCCTCTCTCCTTCCCTCCCCCATTCTGCCCAGATAATTAAATAATCTGGTCTTAATTTAGTGACCAGATTTGTTTGACATTTTTAAAAAAAGTTAAAAAGTGTTTTCTAACATTATTTTTAGCATTTTTTAATTTTAAGCAGGGGTTTGTTTAATTGCATTAGAGCAGACAATTGTCTCAAGTTTAAATAATTATAATGATATCGAAGGTTCTAATCTAGGGTAAGGAAGTTTTATTTTATTTTATTTTTAAAAAATCAGTTGTTTTGCTGATGGTAAAGTAAACAGGCATGGAATGTCTAAAACCAGGAGCACTCATGGAAATAACTTCTTATGGAAATCAGTCTGTAGTCTCTGCATTGAGAGTCATGTCTGTGCATTTCGAAATAGTGCCTGCTTTGGAGACTGACATTGTTTTACAATTACCTGAGGATTCTCAGACTTGACCAGCACAGACCACCATGACAGAAGGCTGTCAGGTGTCTGATGCAGGGTGAAACGTGATTTTTTCTGGATGCCTTGCCTAGTTTTGAGCTATTTAAAAACATGAGCTTCTGTAAAATTCGTGAAACATTTTTGGTTTCTGAGCCAGTTGACTTTAAGTACATTCTTTCTTCATTAGCAAATGTAAATATGTCTCATTATCTCATATATTTTTTTAATTTTTTTCTGGTTTCTTAAATTTTTTCCCTTATTCATTTTCAAAAAGGAATAATGCAACCTTATGAAATAAAATAGACTGTAGATTGAATTTGCTTTATTGTCTCACATTTGATGGCAGGAATTAATTTCTGAACTGTTGATGATTGGGAACTTTGCAATATTTGTGAGTGAAGTGATGTTCATATACCAGTGTTTCTTCAAAGTCACAGGCAATGATCAACTAGAGGGCACCAGCGAACATTTCCATTTTGATTCTTTAAAGTAGGCCATATATTGTTGACAGGTGCATAGGAGAGAAACGTGAGTGCTTTGCAAATCTTAAAATAAACTCCACCTATATTTATAGCAGTGTTCTCATACTTGAGGGAAGTGAGGTAGAGCCCACAAGTATAGGAAGAAAAATGTCTTTTTCCTGCTGCTGAGAGTTACCCTCTAGAATAAAGCTCTTAACCCTACCAGGCCGCTGTTCCGATTTTTCGGTTATTTCCAAATCTGCCGCTATATACCGCTGTACCTAATTTTTGGTACTTGCTTAGTACGTGAAAAAAATGCATCACAAACTAAAAATAACCAACCAATCGTGGTCAAACCTCATGGTTAGCCATTGCAAATGTCTGCCCCCATGTGTTTGAATTGACTTTGTGTGGCTTAAGGGACAGTTAGGTTCAGGGCCTCAGGTCTGGTAGACTTAAGTTTGTTCAGTGTTAGCAAGTTTGCTTATAGGTCTTTGCCAATTGTGTAGGCAGCATAGTTAATATCATTAAGCATGGAGATAAATTCTATCACAGAGAAATGTCCTGTGGCTAATACCTAACCAGGTAACAACAAAAATCTATCCACTACTAGGATTGGAAGTAAAACAAACATACTAGTATAGGGCATACACGTAGGAAGCGTTCAAGTTCTGCAGCAGAAGTTTGGGTTCTATCATAGCCAGTTGCCCTTATTTGTGTACAGTTGCTTAAAGGAAACTGGGAAGGGAACATTTTTTAGATATTCAAATATTAAAATGTGCAAAAATCCAGCATTTTCTAACATGAAAGCTGTGTGAAAGACTTTCCTTTGTAGGGTAGCTGTGCATATGTTTGAGTGGGAGGAAAAAGAGAACAGTTGACTTGAAAACTAATAAAATTGTTATACATGTAAAAAGTTCTTTTCCTTCTCATAAAATATATTAACCAGGAGTTCAGTCTTAATACCATCTTGTCACTTAATTAAAATACTTGCACATAATATTTCATTGATTGATTGGTACATTAATTTTGGGGCATAAAATAAAGCCTCCTGTGTGTAAGATATCATAGTAGGTATATCTAATTCATGTGACAATTCTTTCTATAAATGATCAAAGGAAAAATATAATTGCAAAGACAGTAAGCAAAATGTCCAATTTCTTTAGTAAAACTTATAATTAAGCCTAACTCTATTTAATAGATACAAACTGCAATTTTTGTTCTTTTCCTAACATTTCTTTTTTTAAGGCATCCAATGCCATTTTTTTTCTCTCAAACTGGTTAAGTAATAATGTTTGGGGGGCATTATTAAAAACAGAGGAATTGTTCTATGGGAGAACATGAATAAAAGAAGAGATGATGTGGCATTTTACAAGATAGTTGGTGGTACTGTTTAATGCTTATAAAATTGTGTTAAAATTTACTAAACAGCTCATTATTGCAGGAGCTTATTTGAACTAGTTATTTGTGGTTATGCCTGTTGAGGAAGCTTAAAATGTCAACTCTCTCCGGCCATTGAACTGCAGCGCGTTGTCTTCAGGTCTCTTGTAAGAAAGTCTAAATGTAGGCTGTTGAATAATCCCTTTGAGGGCCCTGTAACTATTTTTATGCCTGGATATGCGTCATCAGTGGGTATTTTCTCTGGTGACTTGCTTACATCAGGTCTCCTACCATACGTTCTATCAGTGAGTGACTTATGATTGATGGGGACCACGGCTGTTGTTTAGCTTTATCTGTGACCTCAGCGAACTGACAACAGGAATTTCCAGGCTGCTAAATTCTCTGAATGCTTGAAGACCGGGACTCCCGGTATTGACCCAGGCAGGTAGCTGAGTGATATTATTCACCAGCGGATGATGGGAGGAGGGACAAGAGAAGAAAGGGGAGGGAGAAGGAGGGGAAGGGAGGGGGAATTCCTTTTGTGAGCTGGGCAGTTCTGGCTCGCTGGTTCCTTAGCCCTTGGAGGCTGTGTGTGGGGAAGGGTGCATTTCCTGGTCCTGAGAACGCTGACAGTCAGAACCTTGCCATGGAGGCACCCAGGCACTCTGTGGGGTTGCGGGCGAAGGCACCGAGTTTTCTTTAATTAGCTAAGGTTTTGTTTCTGAAATCAGCTGGATTTATCCATGAGCGATGGGACTATTATGATCCTGTTTAGGAATAAGGGCTTTGAATGGAAAGATGTGCAGGCATTCCTAGAAATACATAGGAATTTACTGTTGTCTTTAATCTGGATGTGTTTGGAGGTGATTCTGAAAGTTACCCTGCACCTCACTTGGACATGCGTTGGGGACTAAAGCTGTGCATGGATGTATGCACGTGGAAATGAATGATAACTCACATAAATTGTGAATATGATCCTGAACTGCATGGAGGTTGAGTTACCAGTATTTTAGCAGATTACAGCTGCTTTCATAGACGCATGTCTGTCTCTTAAACTTTTTTCCTACTCTGTCTTTCTATCTCCTCACATTCCTCACTCTCTCTTTTAACCTCCTTTCTCTATCTTTCCTGATGTTACTTTGTTTGCAAAAGTAGTTCTTGCCTTTTTGCTGTGCTGAAGAAGATCAGGTTGTACATAGATTCTGGTTTGCCCATGTTTGCTGGCTATTAAACAATTAAAACACTCTTTTTAGTGTAATGCAATTCCATCTGTTAAGCATTTAGGCCAAAAATTTTTTTCTAATCTTTTAAGACTATTTTCATTATGGAAACGTAACATTTCTTGGTTTGGGTTACCAAGTGTTTTTTTTTTTAAATTATGTATTACAAAGATATATCCCCTTAATTTAACAGATTCCTAAGGGTACTTGTCACAGCAACTAATTTCTTTTTTTTCCTTTTTCTTTTTTTTTTTTTGTAACTAATTTCTTAATGGCTAGTCTCCTAGAAACCAAATTCTGAGGTAAATATCAGAGCCTAGTCCCTTCAAACAGGTGCTGTGTGGGGTAGAAAAGCCCCTGTAGAGAAATATTTTTATCTGTGTTTACTTTACCTCTTATAATTCCACTAAGTGGGCAACAACATTCCCAGTTATTTTTATAGCCTCATCTCCAGTTAGTTATCTATATTCTAAAAGTCTATCCAACTGTCCAGTCATATTGCTTTAATTTTAGACATTATAACCAGATGATTGAAGTAGAAAGAAAAATGAGTGCCACTATACTTGTAAACCTAAAAAACTTTTCTGTAAAATAATTGCTTCTTGAATAAGCAATATGACTCATGGCAAACATTTTATAATTTGAAATTTGTGAAAGATTAAAATTCAGAGCTCCATGAGTTTTGAGTGATAACTAGTTGAATGAATTAAGCCTTTGGAATGTATCTAATTAGGAAGAAACCATTAAAATATTGTTGAGACTTATTATTTATGTTTATTTCTTTGTACTGTCCTCCAGGAGCCATTGCTAACTGGATTTATTTTCGTAAGAGTAACATTAGGTGGAAAAGATACATTTGGGGGTGAGTTCAGATGCTAGCATTCTTTTTTCCCCTACATTGCACAGGAAGTTATTAGAAGCTATAAAATTCTCCCTCTCTTTAAAATGAATGTATGCTTTCATGTGGAGGAGTGTGAGAGCAGAACCAAACCATGTAGGAGGGTTATGTATTCTTCATTAAAAATATATTTCACAAAAGATTATAGTTTGTGTGGGAGGGAAATAGCTGCTTGTCTGTTGAGTACATTGTACTTATTCTGTATAAGCACTATTTGAGTTTAGGCAGGATAACCTCATTTTGATAATCTGATGACTGCTTCTGCTTGGAGAAGAGAATATAATTTCTAGGCTGCCTGCTGATGGGCAACAGTAATTATTCTCTTTCTGGCAGAGCTTTGCATGGAATCTGCTTTGGTATTTTTATAACTGCATATGCACATCTTTTCCCCCCAAACCTTATTTCCCCCCTTCTCTCCCTGTGCAGAGCTTTTTGTAATCTTTAAGACTGAAGTTCCAAAGGTGTAATATCTAATGATATCAGTGTAGGATGACGTGTAAAGTTAAGTTAAAGCAAAATCTTGGCTTGAAGTGAGATCTTTTTGTTAAAGCAGATCCTTCACTGTGAACAGATTCCACTGTCTACTTGGTTTCTAGGGAGACACTTTTATTACTTCTGGATGATCAGGTTGTTCAAAGGTAGTAGAAGTGATTGGTGTATTGGCTTTGGTCAGTGCAGTTGATGGGGTTTCCTAGTTGGTATGTGATTCTTTAACTAAGGTTCTTATTATGTTGCAAGGGTTAGGAGGGTGATGCAAATGCCAAAACCACCAAAAACAATGAGGTGATGTGATTCTTAATTTTACCTTCTTGTATGTACATTGCTCCAGTATTACACAAGGAAAAAAAACCCTCAAAATTACCTACAATTAAGATGATAATTAAATGACAGTGTCAGAACAATGAAATGACCCACTTACAAAGCTCATTCTGGGAGGGGGTAAAAATATGTCACTTGGTAAATGATTCTTCCACTACTTACTATGCAATTAGTACGTGAACCATGTTGAAGGAACTCCTTAGTTTTATAAATTCTTCTCAGTGATTATTCAAGTTTTAAGAAACTTTGTATTTCATGGTCCTCATATTTTTTTAAAGGAAGAAACATTAAAATTTTTTATCTTTGATTTTTCACCCTTTCCCCCTGTTTTGCTTCCAAAGAAAAGGAGAGCCTGACTCTGCAGGCAGTTTGGACCTCATTGCCGGCCAGCTGCCTGGGGGGACAGGGGCTCACAGGGGTACACATGCAGCCCGAGGCCGGGGCGCCACCTTATTGCTGAGGTCTGTTCCTGGCTTGGCTCCGGGCGCAGCTCACTGGGCGCGCTGGCTGGGCAGGAACTGGCTGTAGAGCTCGATGGCCTTGTGCCCCCGGCACCCTCCACCCACAGCGGCTCCACGGCCTCGGGGCAGCGATCACCTTGTCCTCCTTGCCATGGAGGATAAGCGCCAGTGATGTGATCTTGGACAACTTCTTGATGTTGGGGAAAACAGCAAAGCAGTAGGTCTTCCAGGTGTCTGGGAAGGCAACACGCATGCCCTAGGTGAGCGGGGAGCGCAGCACCACCGCGGCACTCTCGTAGCGGGAGACCAGTTCCACGGTGGGCACTGTGCCCATGCTCTGCCCATACAGGACGATGCTGTCTGGGCTGACACCGCACCAGGTGCGCAAGGCCTGCCAGGCAGCATCGATGTTGGCATAGAGGTCCCCAGAGGGCCTGCCCGAGCTAACGCCATAGCCAAAGTAGTCATAGAAGATAGTACAGTTGATGCGTGTGCCCAGGCCGATGTAGAAGCTGCTCATCTGGCCCCGGTCCACTGCACTGCCCTGTGAGGAGAGGACTGTATACCTGGCTCCGGGCACACAGCGCACGTACATGCAGGCAACACGGTTGCCCTGGCTGCTCTTGGTCAGGAAGATCTCAGTAGTGTCCAGCTCACGCTGGCTGTACTGGACATCAGAGTGCTCCATCAGGTGGAGCTTCCAACATCTGGGGCCCATGGAGGCCCGCAGGGTCCCCAAGGTGGTGGCCCCAGCCCCACCAGGCCTAGGCTCAGGCACCGGCACCAGGGAGGAGGTGGACTCCGGGGGGAGGAAGGCGAGCTTGGTGGCAATGCAGCCAGGGCAGGGCGGGTGACAGAAGAGGCAGCAGAGCTCAGTCACCGACAGGCCGGCCGTTCATGGCAGGCCCCAGGCCCCAGGCCCCAGGACAGGTCTCACTCAGCAGCGGAGGGAGGAGTTGCTCTGAGATGCGGGTGGGAGGGGAGAGGGCAACCCCAGCCACTGCCCCAGACAAGAGCCCTGTTAGGAGGCAGCAGCCCAGCCCCATCTCGGTCCAAGCCGAGTCCTCGGGAGCCTTGCGGTCTCACGTCTCCATGTCCTGCACAGGCAAGCCTGCTGCGGCCCGCGCACCCCAGTCCTGGGGCCACACCCTATGGCTCCTGGCCGGTCCCTTGGCGCCATGGCTCGGCCTCCTACTCCTGCACCACCTCCTTATGGTCCTCATTTTGCAGATGAGGAATATAAGGCCTCAGAAACTGATGGGCTTTAGACTCTGAATTACAGCTTGCATTGTCCCCGGCTAAGGGATAAGCCCTCCCGGTCAGAGTGTATTTGCTTGGGACTTAGGAGCTCGAAGCCTTGGACCTCATGTATGCAATATCAGGGGAGAGCATGGTGATGATGACCCAGTCCTCCTGCAGCCCCCATGATAGTAACAAACCTCTCGTTAGCTAGGGGAATGCTTGCAGCCTTCAATGTGTTGTCTTAATCTTCTTGTGACAGAGGCTGGCAGGCTTCCCTTAGTGTCTGATGGGTGGATCCACTGTGAGGTACTCAGATTTCTACAACATGATGTCATCATTTGAGTCAGCAGGGGAGAGTGCCTGTTGCATGGTGGCAAAGGGAAGGGCTTTCATGGAGCAGAAGCCTGGGAGCTCTGAGATGGACATAAATCACTGTGTAGACAATGGACTGGGGATAAACGGATTTCTAGTGAAAATATTTTGCCCTACTCCTTTTACTTAGTGTGGAAGAAGATCTATTCTCTATAAAAGAAAGAACCTCAGATACCATATTTTTAATACAAATGATGGCAGTTAGGTCGAAGAATTTTCATCCAAGGCATTCTTTCTTTGGTTAAAGCTGGATGGTGCTATCTCATTGCCTAAAGGATAGATAGAGATCGCCTCTAAGTCTAAGAACATGTGTAGGGGAATTCTTGCTGTGTTTCTAACAGGTTGCTATAATTATCTGCACTCATCTTCTCAATATACACTTGCTGTCGAATTTCATTTAAAAAATATTCCCCTTTTCAAACCTTCAGATATTTTATTAGACATTTAAAATTCTCGACATGGAGATTTACAGATGCTTAAATAACTAATTGCCCACAAGTGCCTCATTTTCTATAAAATTGCAGCCTGACTTCTGTGTGAACTAGGTAAGGCCATATGAAAGTGGTTTCCTTCTGTTATTTGGGTTAGTTTTATATGAGTGGAGAGCTATTTATAACACCACATAGTATAGCCCAATAAAGAATTTATCTTCCCACTGAGAGAATACGTTTATGACAGACTGGTATATATTACCAATCATGAAAAAGGACCTTGCCTTTTAAGCTTTAAAGCATTAAGACAAAAAAAACCTTTGCCCTACAGAAACCTGAGGCTAGTGTGCGGGGAAAAATGGTGTGTGCCCATGCTTGATCCCTGCTGAGCACTAGAGGTACTAAGGATGACTGAGGTTTGAGCCCCAGTAGTCCAAGGAATGGCTGTCCCAAGAGCAGACAAAAACAAGGCAAAACCACTGGGGAGAAGACAAATGTGATTTTATATAATTGCTTTGTCCAGATAGAGGTTTGAGTACCCTGTGGTTCTGATTGTGGCTCTGATTTGTGCTTGGGCATTGGTAGGCTGCAGGAATCACGACAGAGGCCAGATTCGGCCAAAGGGACACTTTGGAGAGAGGGTCTCAGTGAAGTGGGTCAGTTTTCCCCATTTGTAAGGAAGCGCAGAAGCCAACCTTTCTCTTTTATATGAAAGATTGTCTTAAAGGAAGGCCACCAAATACCTCTAAAGGTATAAAGCACTCAGGCCTCAGGGAACCAGGACTTTAAAGGCAAGTAATGGTCCCTGAGAAAAGAGGCTTCTTTGTCGTTAATGTAGGACACCGTTGGTGACCGTGTCTAGTGGCAAAGGCTTGCCTGTCAGTCCCACTTGAGGCTCAGTTGTCCCCACTGGGAGGGTTTAATTCCTCTCTGACCTTCGTTCCTTCTCATTGAGGTCTTTTCTTTCTCTCTTTTATTTATTTATTTATCTATTTATTTATTTTGGTGAGGTTTTACCTCCTGTAGCGGTGTTCAAGTTGTGGGAATCCTGGCAGAAGTACTACATTTATGATCTAGTGAGAATAATTTTCTGAAATATATCAACATTCTCCTTGTGGGTAGGAACTGATCTCTATTGGAGAGAGAATAAAAGGGGAATATAAAAGAGCTCGGTTTAGAACAATGGGAAATATTCTTATTTTATAGACAGAAAGAAAAATAGAATCTAATGAAGAGGAGCAGTAAGGTAGAAGCCAAGAAAAGTGCAGCAACAGGAGAAATGGATTATAGAACTTCCAATACCACTAATTTTACCCATTCAATATATATTGAGGGTGTTCTGTAAGTCAGGCCCTGTGTTAGCTTTTGTGGATACAGTAGTGAACCAGGCATTGTCCTAATTCTCAAAAAATTCATTGGAAGGCAGAGATCAGGCCCAGGTGACACTATGGATTGTTTTTTTGCTGATGTTGTAGTGTAACCCAGGGAAACAACAGCTTGTTTGGAGAGGGGTATGGGAGGGACATATGGAAGGCTTTGAGGAAAGACAGTAGAAAGCTGGTGAGGGGGATACTGAAATGTCTGTGCGGTCCACGGTTGCTAAAACCAAAGGTCAATGGCCTGGGAAAGGAGGAATTAAGGGACCAGAAGTCAACATGAGGACAAAGAGCCCTCTCAGCAGCTATGAGGAAGTGAACAACATATGGAGAAAGGAGTCTGATGTTAGCAAGTGGAGATCTGAGTTTGAGATGGATGAGAAAGAAAGGTCCAAGAGGGTAATAGGCTTAAATTTGGGATATTAGTGGAGGGCTTGAAAAGATTGAGTGATTGAGTTGATCTTAATGCTAGCTCATGTAATATTAATCTCTGACATTATTATATATTATGCTCAACATTCACATTCTCCCAAAAGAAAAACACCCTTATTTCAATTACCAATACCCTAGAAAAATTTTGCTTTGTACACCTGGTCTACAATAGCCTTTAGGAGGTGTTTCCGACCCAATTTACTCTACCTGTGATCAATTCCTTAGCCGACGGCAAGGTGCATCTCCTTAAAATACAATTTTTAACAAGTTACTGTGATCTAAAACCTTCACTGGCTACCATTGCTTATAGTTTAAAGGATGTGCTCCTGCCTAAAATGAGAAATCTTCAGTTTCATAAGACTTCATACTTTACCAAGAGCTTTTATAAAAGTACATAGTGTCAAGGAGTTCTTGCAACCTGTATGGTGGACAGGACAGATGTTGCTCTCTTCCGAAGTTTCTAAGTGACACTGAGGGCCAGACAGGTTAAATGACATGCTAAGGGCATGTAAATAGCTAAACCAGGAATAAAAATAAGGTGTTATGAATTTAAGATTAAGGTGCTTTGTACTACACCATGGCCTCAGCTTGCCTGTGGAACCTCATCTCCATTCTAACCCTACAATTTCTGTAATTAGGATGATGAAGGGATATGCCTTCAGTTCCAGCAGGATGGCAGAGGGGCCTTTCAGCATCCTTGCAATCATGGTATTATCACCACTCAGAAGTTGTGATCTAGAGCTGTCAACCAAGACACATTTCCTGGCAGATTTTTCCTTAGATAGGGAAAGTCTGTCTCCTGCCAGGACATCTGGGGAGGCACAGAAAACACTCTGTACTTCCCTGATGTCATCCTCAGTGCCTGCTTGTCTCATACGGAACTTAGAGAGGGTTGTCCCTGACTTTGCATTGATTTATAGGATGGCTTTTGACGGCTGAAAGGACCATCTCTTCCTCCTCCAAAATGCTCTTTCTATTAAAGTGTACCTCTGAAACATGCTTTGAATATTCATTAGAGCAGGGGTGGGGAACATTTTTTCTGCCAAGGGTCATTTGGATATTTATAACATCATTCGCAGGCCATACAAATTATGAACTTAAAAAGTAGCCTGCTATATTTGGTCAAACATTTAATTAACTCACCTATAATGCCTTGCCAGGGCCAGACCAAATGATTTCGAGGGCTTTATATGGCCCATGGGCTGGACATTCCCCACCCCTGATCTAGAGGAATTAATGGTTTGAAAAGTTGTTTAAATGTGTATTCTCATTTGTTATCTTAATGAATGTATAGATTTACTACCATTTGGACATAAAGATTTTGAGAAAATATTTTATACAGAAGGCTATAGAGCTGTGCTTTGAGCTACATGTTAAAATCAGGAACATTTGTTAGCAATGCAGTGATTAATGAGTTTGTGTTGATATGATTTTAGAGTACACTCTGTTTCCATCATTTTCTCATTGTACTGAAGCCAGTATGATTTCAATTTTGACAGAGTTTTTGGCTACAATTTACTGTATCAGAAGTTTAAGTGATATAAAAAGCATGCCTGACAATTGCCTAAATATCAAGAACTGCCTCTACTCCTATAAAAATTGATGAAGGAAATATGTACATGAAGGTTAGTTCAATAATGTATTGCAAGAGTGCTGCACTGCCTTGTGGGCTCCACTTTAAGCCCCCCCCCCCCACACACACACAAATCCCAGTATCTGTTTGGTTGGAAGTTGTAAACCCTGCATCCTTAAAGTTGGGTTTCCATGATTAACAGGTACATCTTTCTAAGGAGCAAAATAAGGAGGCATAGTTGCAATACCTTTTTGTAAAAAAATAAACAAAACAACACAAAACAGTATTTTATGATCCTGATAGTTTTCCACGCCTTTGCAAGGATGCATTCTGCCTGGGGACAATAGTATAGTTTCTCGGGAGGCTGGGATATATAACTTGTAATTTTTCTAGTTCTTTTCATGTGTTGGAATTAAAAAACCAGTAAATGTTTAGAATAGGAGTATCAAGGACCAAACTCTGATTTTCTCCTTTACTTTCTCTAATTTTATTAAAAGTGTAATGATATCATATATAATAAAAGGGTAATATGCAAATTGACCCTAGCAGCAGTAAGACTGGAAATGACTGGTCACTATGACACACACTGACCACCAGGGGGTAGATGCTCAATGCAGGAGTTGCCCCTGATGATAAGTGCACTCCCACAGGGGGAGCTCTGCTCAGCCACAAGCCAGGATGATGACTGCCAGTACAGCGGTGGTGGTGGGAGCCTTTCCTGCCTCCTCAGCAGCGCTAATGATGTCTGACTTCAGCTTAGGCCTGCTCCCCCCTGGCAAGTGGACATCCCCTAAGAGCTCCTGGGCTGCCAGAAGGAAGTCTGACTGCCAGTTTAGGCCTGATCCCTCGGGGAGTGGGCCTAAGCCAGCAGGTGGACATCCCCTGGGGGTCCCAGACTGAGAGAGGGCACAGGCCGGCCTGAGGGACCTCCTGAAGTGCACAAATTTTTGTGCACCGGGCCTCTAGTATAATATATTAGAATGTAATGATATACAATATATTGGAATGAGATATGATTTGGACTTTGATAGTAATGCATTTCAGGGAGACATGATATGTATTTCTAAATAACATTAAATGGAAATGTTTCTGAAATGGGATTGCACTTCTAAACTGCCAATGTTATATTATTTATCTCCTAGGTAATTAAAAATACTTATTGGGGTACTCATTAGAAATATTGAATTGTATTGTGATCTTATAGTCTTCATTGGGTCTTAGTTACTAACAATTGCCTGGCCAGCTAATAAAAATTGAATAATTGAAGAGGACATTCTTTATTGAAAATAATTAGACATATATATATAGTTCTTGAATTTGTTAGTACAGTAAGTGATTAGCTTATATTTTATTCAAGGTATTAGCAATAATAAACAAAGCCTGCATGTAGTATATGATAATAAAGATAACAAAAATATAGAAAGTTGGTATTTTTTGTAACCATCTTTATGCCATCTTTAAAAATACAGATATCATGTGACATATTCTGTAATAGAAATTTTCTAAAGTCTTAGCCTTTTTGTATTTCATAACATTATCTTCTCCAACCTTGTTGAATGACTTTTAGTGTCAGTGGCACTCAGTTTAAAGCCATTCTAAATTGTTCTGGTGTTCTGTGTTCCCTAGAGCTTCTCCCATAGTCCAGCCACCTCTATTTCTGCCCCCACAAATGCAGGCTCCCATCGCCCAACCACTGAAGACCAGGATGAGGGTATCTTCCATCTCAAATTGATCTTGTACACTATGACCAGATTAACGTTACACTAACTCACTTTCAGCACTCCTCTTCCCTGCTCAAAATTCATCATGGTGTCTTTATTGTCCGTAGGATCTGAGGCAACTTAAAGTAAAAACAAACAAACAAACAAATACCCCACGAAAAACAAACAAATACAGAAACAAAAGAGCACCATAAGTAGACCCAAAGATCTGCTTGTAAGCTCTTTGGCCTGGAACATCACTGTTTATCAATACTCCCCAAAATTACATATCCCTACTAAGGGTCTCAAGTTCCTCACCTCCAATAAATTATGTGAAAACCAATGTTTGCTCTTTGCCTTTGTATTTTCAACTCTTAACAGAATTGAGAACAGTGACCATCAGGACTTGCTTAGTGAAAGGCTTGCTTTTTCCAGCTTCCTTGACACTACACTCTAAGGCTTTTCTGCCACTTTGCTTTCTCAGTCTTCTTTGTTGGCTAAATCCCTTTATCTTCTTTATCTAAAATATCTTTCTAGCAGATAGGAATAATCTCATGGTTTCAAATATCATCTATATGATGATAATTTTCAGTTTTATATGCATGGATGGATTTTCTCCTAAATTCCCAACTTAAATACTTCCTCAATATGTGCCCTTGGCTGTTGGGGGATATTATCAAAGTTAAGACAGTCAAAGGGGAACAAACTACTGATGTTCTCTGGCTACAACTGTGCCCCACCTCCATTTCAGCAAATAGAACCACCATGCTCCTCGTTGCTCAGGCCGAAATTCCAGACTTCATCTCCTTCCCCCTGGCCTCACAATCAGTTCAGAAAGTCCTTTGGAGCGCTCTCCAAAACAAATAGGGAATGTGAGGTCTTCTTGCTGTCTCCTCTGCCATAGCCTCAGTACACACCACTAGCATCTGGCCTAGACTGTTACAAAAGCTCTTAACTAGCCTTCCTGACTGCACAGTCCCCAGAATAGCATTTTAAGTATAGAACATTTACAGCTTTCTCTTGCTAAAATTTCTTTAATAGACTTTTATTACTCTTAGCATAAAATCTAAGCCATTCACCATAGCTTGCAGGGGTCTGCCTCTCTGAGCACATCTTCCTCCACACTCCACATTGCCTGCCAGGCTCAACCATACTAGCTTTCCTTCTATTCCTTAAACTTGCTAAGCTATTCCTCTCCCGGTCTTTGCATTTATGCGTTTCCTGCTTAGAATGCTCTTAACCAATATCTGTATGGCTTCTTCTCCTTATTCAAGTCTTAAAACAAATTTCACTTATTTGAATAGGTCTTCTGGGATCCAAGTTTGAGCAGTTTCTTGCCTATATCTCCAGTATGCTTTATGGTACCTTATTGTTTTCATAGAACTTGTCAGAACCTGAAATGAACAATGTAATTGTTTGTGTTTTTTTGTGTTGTTTTTATTTTGTTTTTTTTATCTCTTCTACTATGGACTCCCCGAGGTCAATGGCATTTTGCACCTCACTTCTGCATCTCCGTGTTTAGAAGAGTAAATAGTATATAGTGGACATGTGGAAGTTTCCTTATCTATAAAACAAAGTTGGTAGGACAGGTGACCTCTGAAGCTGCCCTACATACATAGCTTTAATTCTTATCATGTCTCCAGCCTTCTGATGAGGACCAGGTCACCTCCTTAATGTCCTAGAAATGGGCCATGTTTGTTCAGGTTTTCAGTCCTCTGCTCACTCTCTCTTCTGTTCCAGGATTATTTTGGGATTTTTCTTTTTCTTTTTTTTGTCTATACCCTCAGAGAGGAATGTAATTGTTCTATGCAAACTTGTCTCGCCTGTCCTACTATATGGTTAGCTCCTAAACATGGGGCTATAATTGAATTATAGTTCTAACACTTTTGAATCCCCCTGGCAACTATTATGGTGCTAACATATAGGGCACACCCAGTACCTGTCTTGTAATGCAAAATAAGGACATTGTGTCTTCTAAAAACACTGATTTCAGAGCAATAAGAATATTTGGACCATTCTACTAATTTACATGGGACAAAATAGATTTTTGAAAAGCAACCAACTAAGTGTACCTTCATTAAGTGTGAAATAGAAGGGGGAAATATGAAAATTTAGACTTAGGGTGATGTATTTGCAAACATTTGTAAGCAATCTGACCAAAAGTTTTCTATAAAAATATAGATAGTTTAAATAAATGGCATGGTTTTTTTATTATTAACTCAGGTTAAAGCTTGAGTTGGGTTTTTAATTTGGATCAGCTTGTTCGGGTATTTGAAATTTAGAGAGCTCGATGAAAATATCCCACCTACACATTTTCAATATCCTCTTCCTGCTTATCTCCAGAACAGCTTGGTTCTTTTAATAGCAAATGGTTGAGTGGAGGGGAACCATTTGTAGTGGGTAAATTTAAGTACAGTATGTCCTTCCCATTCCAAGCAGAAGTCATGCTAACTGCTCAGGGATTGGTGCAAATTTGTTTTCTTCCTCTTCCTTTTTTTTTTTTTTTTTTTTTTGCTGTTGGTCAGATCCTTGATAACTTAGGAGGATGTTACTCATTTCCTATACAAGTAGAGGAATTACTGGTCAACTTAAAAAAAAATAGAAACTGGGGAACACCTCATCTATTTGTTTAATAATCATGTTATAAAGAATCATGGGATTATTTTTTTTTTACTTAATTTGTGAATCAATGCTGTGTTATGATCATGCTTAATTCAGTGTATACAAATGCTAAATTCCTCTTAATCCAGAGTGGCTGGGAAACGTGTGCTCAAAGTCAAGAGTAAGCATATATTTCATTCATGGATTAACTGTTTTCAAAGGGCTCACTCAGATACACTTTTAGTGTTTTTCTATGTTTAATAATAGTAAAGGCACTTAGTGACTTGTGGTAGTCGTTGTGTACATCAATTATGTGCAAAGAGTATCCTCTTTCTAAATAATTCCAGTGATTGGATTAATTCTCTGTTGATCAGAATTTGCTGTTTTGCTTAAATAGCTTATTTTCAAGGCATCTATTTCTTTTGGAAAAGTAGAGATGAGAAAAAAGTCTGCTTCTACAAGTATCTTG
This sequence comes from Murina feae, assembly GCA_004026665.1. NCBI lineage: Eukaryota > Metazoa > Chordata > Mammalia > Chiroptera > Vespertilionidae > Murina > Murina feae. The sequence goes on from PVJC01000318.1 coordinate 81,249, forward strand.
TTTAGGGTAAATAGCCATTTATTTTCTCTATTGAATAGATTCAAAGGCTTTTCCAAAAAGTTGCTATAGTTTTGCATGGGAGAGCTCAGAGAGCACTTGGTGGCTGTACTGCTGGGTGTTGAAGGCAGATGAATCTTGTTCTGTGTTCCTGTGTAGAAGCCTCACACCTTGGTCTAAGCTGTGTGGTGCCTGTGAAAAAGGTTTGCTATGTAATGCATTAGGATTGACATTGCAAATTCCTTCTGTTAGGGGAACACTGCCAATATCGGTAGTCGAGAAGTTGTATCCTGTGGCTTCTGGTGACCTTGTTAGAACCCCTGGAGAATTAATACCTATAGAGGTTGAGGGGACTGAGAATGTAAAGAAGCAGTGGATTCAGGGTGTTTCAATTAAAAAGGGTAGGGACTATTGGAATAATACAATGACCATATTAAATGGGAAATTTATGAGCTCTTAGAAACCCAATGCTGCTTGAAACCTTATTTCTGCCCTAAAAATGGCCATACAAGCACTAACTTCAATTGTAGGAGAAAAGTAAATATTTAATTCAAATTTTTGTATTTCCTTAGATTTGGTTTTGTAGGATGACAGAGTTTTTCCTTTTGCTTTTAGATAAGGATATGAATGCTGTTTAAATGAGGACTGTCTCTGTGATATTCTATGATCTTTCTTCCTGGTGAACTCACTGGCTTGCCAGCCCCCAGACTCATGGGCAGCTGGTTTTTCACTGAGTAGTGCTGTGATTTTCACCAGCCATTTGCTTGAACAGAAAAAGATGGCATTGATTTATGTTTTAAAAGAAAATGAGACCGAAAAGTTTTATGAAATCACCGTTCATTTTGATTAGTTTTTGCTGGCAACTGCCTGCACTTTGGCTTTGTTCTTGCTTGGTCATAACTGTTTAGGAAAGATTGCTGCCTTTCCGAAGTGGCTCCAAAGACTCATTGTTCCCCACATCGGACATCCTTATGCTATTCAGGTCCTACAGGACTTGGTCTAAAGCAGATTCATTACTAAACTCTCAGTGAATAATTAACCATTTGATTTGTTCCCAGGTTATATACTCACTGGGTTAGAAATGATTTCCCAAACTTATGAAGATAAGGGAAGGCTACTCCTGGTTTCACAGTGTTCCCATTGTTACGGACTTGTGTGTATGTGTGAGAGGCATCAGCTGACACCTGCGCACTGGTCCAGCTACTCAAACCACTTCCTGGGGTTTTCTCGGGTAATGGCAGCGATTCAGAAGATACCGCTGAAGCTAGGGGAACACACCCTGTGTGTTGTTATTCTGGCCTGAATGACTTGTAGCTGTCAAATTAAAAAAGAGTCGCTCTGTTGCAGTGCCATGAAACCTGCAATTCACTTTTGCTTATAGTTGCATTTCAGCTGAGTTTAGGGTTGCTTCCAACAATATATATTTAAGACCATTGATTTTATAGTGGTGGACTAAAAACCTAATTTCTATCAATTAACCAATCTATGCCCCACAATGTACAGTCCTATGGCAGTCTGGGGGCATGGAGGTGGGAAGACAGGCAGAGGTGACTCACTTGTAGATGCCTTTGAAGGGTAGTAGTAAGTGCGGAGCTGAGAGATAAAAATGGATGAGAGGCAAATAGGGTGCAAAAATATTCTATTGTCTTTTTATAAATGCAGATGCCTGTGATTTTAGTTTTTGAATCTATTTGCATTGTGTGTTCAAAAGGTAAATTTTGTATTTTTAGGATTTCATTTATCATATAAGAATGCAGATGGGATTATGTTTATAAAGTTTTTGACTTGTTTTATTATCTCCCTTAAAAAGAAAATAAGAATTTTCAAAATTATTTTGGAATCACAAAATGTATATTCTTCTCCAGCTCTTTAGGAGCTCCAACATTGCATTTTTGGCCATAAATAAGAACCTTGGGAGTTTAGGACACTAGTTCTTTTCTTGGTTATTCTGAGACTTGGCTTGCCTTTTCCTTCTAATACTGCTTGCAAGTCTCCTGTCTTCATGGCTAGATGATCCAAACCTAATGCAATATGTACATGGAAACATTCCACAAGCAGGAGGGTCTTAAAGAGCATGTGTTGTTGTTTTCCTGTATTCACTGCTTTGCATTGTTCCATCAAAGATACTGGTAATTACTTTTCAGGTGTCAGAGATGACTGTGGCTATTTCAATGGAGAAGCTACTTTCCTTGTAAGCTTATGAAAATTTGGCTCACTGATGAGACCCTGTCTTAAGCAAAATGTTGATTTCACCAGTCCTGCTACCAATGACCCCATAGAGATTTAAGGGGATGATGGGGAGGTTTATGAATGAGAAACATACCATATATTTATATATTGGGTGTAATGATGCATTGTTTGTCTATCTACATGGTATAAGGCTCACTTTACAAAAACTGATATTTGTTTTTACAAATACCACTATTTTTAAAATGAGAGGCTGTTCTGAGTAGTGGTTAAGAGTGTGGACTCTGGACTTAAATCATCATACTTCTTGTCCTAATTCCTTCATTTCTGATTGGTGAAAATTAGACAAATGTTTAATCTCTTTGTACCTCAGTTTTCTAAACTATAAAATAGGGGCATTTTTCTTATGTGATAGGATTGTTGTGAAGCTCAAAAGGAATAATGTATCTAAAGCAGTTCGTACTCTACATAGATTAAAAGAAGAAATAAACTTTTATGCGGAAGTGACAGAATGCACCACTTCCTATGCTGTTGTAGGTTTTGTTTGATGGAATTTGGTGGCGTTTGATGATATGTCTCTTGAGAGGAAGAAAAAAGGGAGGGGGATTTAGAGAGAGAAGAAGGATGCGTGGGAAAGAGAGAGAAGGTGCAGTGCTGTGGTGGCCCATCATGGAAACACTCACATGCTTTATGGTGCTTGGCAGGTTACAGAGTTCAATGCTTATCTCACAGACAGTGGCCTACGAGCGGTGCAGTGAGATCAGAGAAGAAGGTATCTGGACTTGAGTGGTTATTTCCTTTCTTGTTCTTCTCTGCTCTATAAACGTGTTTACATGCATATTAACCTTGCTGCCGAATTCTAAAGGAGCAGAGAGGGTCATGTGCTGTCACAGACCCGGAGGGGTGGTATTGGTGGGGATGCTGGGGACTTCCTTCTGTGACACTGAGTGTGTGTGCTAACCCGCAGCTGTTCAGGGCTGCCCTTGACACTGCCGTGGGAAGGTTTCACCCGTCCCCCATCTCCTGGCCTCTGAGTGGAGATTGTCTTTCATCTCTCCAAAGGGCCATTTAGGATCAGGATTCTGTGGGAGAAATTTTCAGGCTTTCCTTCGTGGCAGGGAGGACGGTGACGATCACCCATTCAGTGGTTGCACACATATGATACAAGTTAGTAGCACAAATACACTTTTAACCCATGCCATTTTGGGGTCACTGTGTTGAAATTATTAAGCAAAGTTACTAAGAAATATAATATAAACCTTAGTTTAAGTAAGTCTTCTGATTGTGGTTTAATGGTACATTTAAAAATGATGATTGTTATGTAAGATGATTTTTTTTTATTTGTTTTGTTCTAAGATTAAACACAGTTTGAAAGTTTGATTTTCTCCTTATCATGGTGGTCCTATTTGGCATATTAAAGATCAAATGATCAAATAAAATTCAGTGTCCTGCTTCAGAATATTAAAAATATTGAGAACAAATTTCAAAATTGGAAGAATTATTCCATACCTGTCAATGATTAAAGAATGAATTGCTTTTTTATAATACATTAGAGTCCATGACTTTTATGAAAGCATTTTTTACTCTGAATAAAAAATTTTATATAGTTGGTTCAATATATTTTTGTCAAGTAAAAATTTATTTTATTAAATTTTTGATTAGCCATAATACAAAAAATTTTATTGTTGTGTATATGCACTTTGTTTTTCAGAGAAGATGTAGGTAATGGTGACTTATTTTAGGTCAGGCTTTCTCAGTCTTGGTACTGTTGACATTTGGGTCTGGACATTCTTTGCTGTCTTGTGCATTGTAGTATGTGTAGCAGCATCCCTGGCTTCTACAGTAAATATCAGTAGAATTCCCTGTTCCCGCTCTTGACAATAAAAATGTCACCAGACATCACCAGATGTCTCTGAGGGAGCACAGTAACCTAGGTTTTGAACCACTGATCTAGGATTTTCAATATATATTCATATCTTCTACGCTGCCTAAATCTATGTTTCTCTGTAATGTTGAATAGATGTTCAGGATTACAAGAAGGAGAAAATATTCTAGAGGCAATAAATTGTATACATGAATGATGAAGAAATATGATTTTGCAACAATATGGTTTGAAATGCTTTCTGATTAACAGTTACCATTACAAAGCCAGTTAACCAGAATTCCCAACATTTGGATGAATATTTTATCTCATTTTCTTTCAAATTAAATATGTCCCCTTGATTCTGAATTAAGTTATCACATTGAGTTGATAGTGTTTTTTTTTTAACTTCAAATAAGTGGAAATAATTATATGATTTGCCACATATTAAATGTTCTCTCTGATTAGAACATTCGTGTTCCTCATGTGTATACTGAAAGGTTTTAATTGCCTTCACAGATGGGTATGTGCCTCCATGAAACAGTTTTGTAAAAGATGATGAAATTGGTTTTTAGAAGTCCTTTTATGGACTTTTTAGCGGATGTTTTAGCATAGAGGCAGACAGATATACCTGGTTATTAGCAACCATAGGCTATAGACACTTCACTTGGCCCAGAAATTAAGTGACTGCTTTTTAAAATCTGTTTTGCTAACCGTAGAACAAATTTTTATTCTTGTGAATCATGGCTGCAGCTTTAGCCAATCAGAAGAAGGCATTTACCGTACAGTAAAAGGAAATATTTGTTCCGTTATTGTAGTACATGGCCTCTTGCCATTGTCAATCAAGGATTGAAGTGTCATGCACCAAAGTCTGCTATCCTCTTGACCTTTCATCCATCATCAGCCGGACTGTGAGGTTACATGAACTGTAGCTTGGTAGGGTAACTATTGTTTGAGCATTGTGTTTCTCTTGAAAACGGAAATAACTGATACAGCAGTCTTGCAATGTGATGTCTTACTATTTTTAAGATTATAGACATATGTTTCCTTTCTGTTGCTAATCTGTGCCAGATTAGAGGTATAAATGATACTATGTAAGACTTGAAGTTGGGTTATTCAGATGAATGACCCTGAGACTGTTGGAAAGTTCTTTTTATTTTTAAAAGGAAGAACATATACAAAAATAAACTTATGCTAGCGCACAATTTCAAGAATTTCACATGGGATCCTGTTGGAATTCTTATTGTCTTAAGATCACCAGGGTGCCTTCCAACTCTGCATGTTGCTCCTCCACTATGAATGTATTAATTACCAAAAGCACACCCTTGTCCATGTGTTTTCTAAGTAACTGATGGCACATGCAAATTCTTTCATCACATACCTTATTTATTTTTCTGACGAGCTCAGGAAAACTTTGTAAGAGCTATGTCCAGCATTCACAGCTTTATGTCACCCAATCTCTCTATTTATGCCATGCTCTTAAACAAGGAGAGTAATATGTCAGCTGCAGCTGTTGCTGACCAGAGCTGACACAGGAGTGGGTGGAGGAAGAATCAGAGATGGTGTGTTCGGATTCTGTGTATCAAAAGCATACCTGTTGCAATCAATCTGTGATGATAACAACTGGTTTGAAGAAGGCAGGGCAAGCCAGATATTTGTTTTATCTTTGATCAGATATTTAGCAGATTGGCTGCCATTGTCATAGATACCATTGATAGTGAATGAAAATTTGTGGAGGATATAGGATTGACTGAATTATACAGTAAGAAATATTCATTAGTGACCAGTGGTCTTTAGATTTGGCTGCAGCCATTCTGTAAAGTCATTAACATAAATCTTGATGCTTAGTAAAGTTGCAAAGTTTTTAAAAAGGCAAGTGAAAATACCTAATAGTAAAAGAGTAAAATGTTTGTAAAAAGAGTAAAAAAGCAGGCAATGATGCTTTCTAATTAAGTGCATGTATTTTGATTAAAATAAATATTGATACCAACGTACATATCTAGTTGCTGATTAGAGGAATACTAACACCACACTTACCAGCGCTGATTAGAAAAATGAGAACCAGTATGCCCGTGACTCAGCTTTCTCTGAACCCACAGATCTCACCACTCCCTATCTCCCCTCTTTCCTTATTGCCCAGTTTACCATGGACCATGGGGGCAGAGAAGAGAGACACAGATCTCCACCAAAAAATTACAGCTCAATTTTCACTTTCTTTTTCACTGTTTTATCAAGAAGGTTCAAGAGAAAGGGCAATTGTTTAGCAGTTAGACAGGGCTAATTAGTTATACTGGGCTGGGTCTCCTTACACTTGAACCCTATGGAGTAAAATGAAATCCCAACTCAGCCAAATAAACTAAGGGGGAGACTTATCTTAAAGATAAAAAGAAAGCTCTTTATACAGCTTTACGTATTAGTCCTCCCACTAATTCTCCTTATCGTTAACTTCAAAATACATATGGCTTTTGAGATTGTCCACGAGTTTCCTGACTGAGGCTACAGGTGCCTTATGAAGAGAACCTACCAGACTAAATCTCTGTGTTCTAGAAAGTTAAAGATAGGCACTTCAATATGGATATACATACAGAGGACAGGGAGGAAATGGAGGCATTAGCTCTTCATATGAAACTTAAGAGCAGAGGTGGAATTTCAGGCACTTTTTATTGTTGGAAATATCTGTGTGGATGGAGGTGGGGGAAAAGGAAGTGTGTGCCCAGGATTATGCTCAGTGCTTTATCCATAGCCAACACTTACTGAGTACTTGTGTGGCAAGCAGGACTACTTAATGTGTGTTAACTTATTTAGTTCTCCATCAAAGCTTCTGAGGCAATTGCTGTTGTCTCTATTTTCTGTATGAGGAAACTAAGGCACAAAGAGAATAAACAACTTGGCTGAGGTTCCAGAGAAAGTAAGAGGCAGAATATGTGCCAGACTGTCTATCTAATTTAATTTCCATCACAGGCCTGCAAGATAGGCATTTTCTTTACTTTACAAATGAAGAAGTTAAAGTCAGAAAGGTCAACTTGTTAAGGTCCCAGGCGGCCAATGGTAGAGGAGGATCTGGACCACGGACTGACCTTTCTCAAAAGTCTGTGCTTTTTCGCTGCAAAAGGAGACCTTCTTGGGAAGGCTCAGAGGCACAGCTGACATAGAAAGGCATGGGAGGTCCAGCTCCTTCCTTATAAAGACAGTTATGGCTCTAAAGAAGCGTATACAGGTTGTGCACAATTCGCCGTGATGCAGTAAGGCGGCGGTTTGCTGAAGCATGGGAACGCCTTGTAGAAATTGCCCCCTGTGTCTTCGTTCTGGGCTGTGCTCGCTTCGTTTGGTGCCTCTTTTCAATGTGCTGGGCTGTTCCATTCCTGTTTATAAATCTTTTAAGTGTGCACATTAAAAAAGTAATTAAATTGTCATGATAATTTATAGCATGCCTGAAGCCAATCACCTAATTAAATTGCAAGAAGAGAGAGGTGGGAAGTTTATTTGCATTTATTATTAGTGTATTAATTATGCAAGGATTTTGAAGCAAATAAAAGAAAAATAATGGTAACATTAGCCTTTAAAAGTTTTTCCATTTCTTCTCTTCTTAGTATAATAATTTGAGACCCTCCCTAGTTAGTAACATAACCCCAATATCATTTTTCGGGTTAATTTTTAATGAAATTAGGATTTTTATGTTTTCTGCTCAGTATTTTCTTATAATGCTCCTGACAACATTAATTCATAGCATCCCACATCCTAACTGAATAAGCAATTAGAAATATAATAGAAAACAAAATGTGAATCCATGGGTTATAGGTAGCAGTCTACATTCTATCTTGAATTATAGAAATGATAGCATATTAGATACCTGGAATCATTCAGAGGAGGTCTGGTTTCCTGGAACAACTGTGTCTGTCAAGACACTTATTTTCTTATTAGAGAATAAAAAAACTACAACAACAGAAACCCAAACCACAAAGGCTGTAATAAAACTCTGGATAGAGGGAACCATTTTTGAAGAGTCTCTTTTTCAATTCTGAACTCAGGCACATTTATAGCGTATCCCCCAAAAATGTATACACACACTTAGAATAATTATAAAATAGTGCTTATTAAAATACATTTCATTTTCTAAATTGAGCTATCAGCTGTTAAAGCTATACATATTTTGGGGGACACCCTGTATATGTATGTTTATTATGTGAGGTGAGAATTTTTAGCTTGGTTAGGTGTTTCAGCCCTTTGGGAGGTAATTGCAGTTTCTAACACAGTCGGCTGAATCTATTTTATTGGGGTTCAGATAAAGGAAAATATTGAGGGACATGACCAAGTGTCTTCCATGTGTGAATGACAGATTTTGTTCAGTGAATTTCCTCCCTCCTTTTCTTTAATTTGTGCCGGATGGAGAGGGGAGAGGAGATGTAGATTGAACTGAAGGCTGCAATTCCAAAGGAGGCAATCCTTAAAAGAAAAAGGCAACAGAGAGCTGAATAAAGGCATTTAACTGAGGTAGAAGTTACTAGGTGCTCAAAAAATATTGGATGAACAAATGTCATGTGAAGGTTCTAGTTTCTTTGCTCCTGTGTGTGCATATATCTTCAACTTATAGACAGTTTTCTTGGATAATACTTATGTTTCTTTGCTAAGTCACAAAAATTGAATTAATCTGTAATGTACTTGAAGCATTAGTAATAGTTAAGGAGCTATAAACCCGGTATCAGTTTCTCTAGAAAAATGCGTTCTGAATGATAAGCTGAGGTGCTGTGTTTCTTCTTGTGGAAACAGCACTTTCCCACTCTAGACTTCCAGGACACTCTGAGTTCTTGGTTGGAGGACCTGGGGAGCTCCTGCTCGGGCTCCTGCAGTCTGGAGAGTGGGGTAGAGGGCTAGTGGAGGTAGGTTCCAGTACAGACGGCAGGATGGAGGGGAAGAGGGAGACAAGAGAGTGATCCACAGTGTAAGTAGCAGAGAGGGAGCAAAGGGATCCCTTCTAGCCCTTTTGCTGGTCTGAATGCTTACTTACCGGGTGGTCTTTCCAGTGGAAGAGGGAAAGGTAAATTGTGCATGTGAATTTGAAAATTGCTAACACACACACACACACACACACACACACATCCTTTTAATACAGCCTTCGTTTATAGCAGTATAAAACATTTCTTCATACTGGAACAAAAGCCAGATCAAATAAGGATGGGCTTTAAATACAGATTTTGCTTATAAATATGTTTTAGGGGCCTGTGGATGAGAAATCTTCCTTGACTGTGAGCTTCTCCATAGAAAAAAACATGCATCTTATTCCTCATAAGGTTCCAGCACCTGTCCCAGCTTTGATACAGAGCAGGCCCTGAAAATGTGTAATATGTAGAGTCCGGGTTAGGTGAAGGTGGAAGTGAGGTACTATGAAAAACCTTGATTTGACATTTTTCATTTACTTTAAATCTGGCGTGACATTTACTATTCAATATGACTTCTCTGGGGAAAGACTTCCTAAACTTACTGTATCTCCTCTTTACTCCTGAGAACTCAATTAAGTCTGCAGGAGGATCCATAACTTGTTATTTGCCCAGCACTGCCTTTACATATGTTGCCATTGTGTCTCATATGCTTTCTGATTCTTCAGAAAGCAATATTTTAGAACGTTATTTTCTGCATAGTAACTATTAATAGCCATGGACAATCTAAAGAACTTAATTCATCATTTCAAAAAGGATACGAGGTTATAAAATAAAAATAAAAAACGCTGTTATGTGTTAATGTCCAGAACATTGATAAGGCTTAGAAAAGATTTGGCTTGTATTCAGGATTTGTATGAAAAAAACCCAAACCACTGTATTTCAAAGTTTATTCATACACACAGGTCTGCTACCTGAGGTCTCAGGTTAAGTGTTGCAGCGTATTATGTACGGAGCTATGATAGAGAATTTGTAAGAGAAATGCCATCAAGTCTATTTTTGTCATTTTATATATATCATTTGTTACCCTATCAAATCAATTAATCAATATTTTTGACTGTTGAAAGTAGTAAAAATGATTTTAATGGTAAATTAGTAAATAAAAATTAATAACATTTTAATAGTAATGGAAAGTAGTAAAAATTGTTTGGGAAAGAAGTAAACCTTGTCTTTCACATCTGGAACCTAGTACAATTAATTTCATTCTTGTTGTAGTTATGTTAGTAATTTCAATTATTAGCATTTCTTCTCTCTTATGGAGATTTATGTAGTGGTGGCAGAAAGATTCAGGTATAAAACATTGACAGCAGAGTCTTACAGAGTTTGCCAGGCTGGTATTTATAGACCTAAAATTCCCTAAAAATTTTTTTCAAGTAACATCACAAAAATCTAAATGCTGTTTCATTGTTGTTGCTGCTTTTCATCATTAGAGAAATCAATGGCTCCCCAGCTGTTTTCCCCAGCTTGCTGCAGCTGTCCTGAGCAAGCATCTGCTCCTACAGATGGACCAAATGTTCTGCTCCAGGAAGGAGGCCATGCTGTCTGGTCTGCTTGCCACTGCTTTCTTAGGAGTCCACTTTGAAAGGAGATCCTTTCTAAAATAGAAGTTCCATACACTGAATTTTATCTATTTATAATTTGAGTGTGTGGGCCTAACAACTTAGGACTTAAGGCGACATTAAATTGTTTAGAAGAAGAGGGCTAATTTCAAAGACATTTATGGAAGACTTGGAAAGAAAGCCAATACAGAACTTCTATTTCTTTAATATTAATGTTTTAGAATCAGCCTGACTGTAACATGTGTATGTGTGTGCCTTTTATAAAATCCTGTTATTTCTATAGTGCTATTCTACTTTATCTAAGGACACCTGCAAGAAACAGAATTATTTCCTTGGGACTGGACATGTCGCTCATGGTTCATGAAATGTTATTTTATTATAATTTTGGTTTACATGGGACATGGAATTCCATTTCTTTTTTTCGTATATAGCAACTATGGTTTGCTCATGTCAAATCTGTAGTACATATGTTAGAGCTGGTCCTATTACTGAATTGCTTCTTAAGGCTTCCTTGTGTGAATATTAGCACTGGGGAGGGCCATTTTAGTGGATCTATCAACGAATAGGGAAAGACTTCGCTGCTTAGTAATACAATATAACTGATATCACTGGGCTTGGAGTTTTTCTTTCTTTCTTTTTTTTTTTTACAGTGTAGAAAGCCTTAGAAGGCATGAAGGGATTGAAGCATTCGTTGAATTTCTGCCTTTCTCTTAAAAGGAGGACTTATTGGATGAAAAAAAGAAATGTTTACAGTCCTTATTGTGAAATTTAAACAAAACAAAGATTTTTATTTTGGTTAGAATCCTTCCTTTTTAGTGACTTTCAAAGGGTATTACCTCAATTATTGCTTAGCAGAACAGCAAAAAACATTTTATTTTCAACCTCCTCTTAAAATTTTTTTCTCTGGTCCTTGTTTTGACAAGTGTATGTGAATTAAATCTTACTGCCTCGCCTTTGAGGAGATGCTGTTGGCTTACGACATGCCTCAAACTTTTCTTGTAAGTGTCCAAAACATATAGTGCTGGTAAAAGAAAAAATTTGTAGACAGACATCTATTTTTTACTCCTCTTTATATTTCCACAGTGTCTACATAGTCCTTGGTACCAAAGTAGACCATCACACGTGATTCATTTAACAATATTCAGCATATGTTTATTGTGCACTTGTTATGTGCTAGGCCCTGAGCACTGTGCAAAGAGCAGTTCTCACCTCCAGGAGCTCTGTGGTTATAAGAAAGCAATGGAGTGGAAAGGGAATTTGTTCTGAACAGTCACTGACAATCACCTGCTATTTTCTAGGCACTACTGAAGGTGCAGAGGGTCTATAGACATGAACAAAATAGTAGTGCCTCCCCTGAGAAGCTTCTATCCTACTTTGGGAGACAAATTCATATGTCATCCTTCCCAGGACATATGCTGTGTGTGTTTCTGTTAATTAGGGGGTGGGGTGGGAGAAGGTGACATTAGGACAGGAACCTTGATGGGTCAGGCAGAAGGAATAGCTGCCTTTATGATAGTGGGTATTGCATACATATACTTAGAACTCCCCTTGAAAGAAAGGAATTAACATTTCAAAGCAAGGAAAAGAAATAGCTTAGAATAAGTGAGATATGTCAGGCTGGGCACTTGATGCCTTAGCCACATTAAAACCACCAGACTCCATCTCTGGGGTTCAACCAGCCTGGAGGTGCCAGTGACCTGCTCCTGGGCAAGGTATGGAGCAGCTGGGTATTGCTCACACCCAGGCTAAGATCCCTTTCCAGGAGAACAGCCCCCCTTCCTCCCAAGGCCCCATCTGGCAGCTCCCAGTTCTTCCTCCTACGTGCGAGTCTTGGCGCAAGGGAGGCCCTCGCTTGGAAAAGGCAGATCTGACCTAAAATTAAACTCGCAGCTATAATATAGAAAATACCCATGATTAGGTGTTTACAGCACCGAATCTTCAACAATTAAAGAGAAAAGGAGTGGGTGGAGTAAAAATAGCAATACCCACACCCTGAAGTTTTTGAGAAAAACAGGAAACTAGTCTTTTTTAACCAGTGATGCCCAGAACTGGTTATTGCAAAGAGGGTTGTTTTTTTAATGCCTTGTGGTCAGCACAGCTGTGCCAGAGTCGATTTCTGCTCCTTCTGACAGCCGTCTGTGGATTTCTTTAGCTGACAGACCTATAGACAGACAAGCATAATTATCACTAGGAACCTGGTCATTATGACCGGGTGGCACTTGGAAAGCAATTTGCACAAGTCCTGAAAGCCCGTGAGAACATACGAAATAACAGTTTTGGGGGAACAGGTAGGTCTTTCCAGGAGTTGTGAATGACCCAGACTTAAGAGCCACACAATAGCTTATTGTAGAAGGACTGTTTGAATTCTCTTTTTATTTTGGTTAAGTTGACAAGGCAACATTTGCTGACAAGTGGCATAATTTTTTCCCCTCAATAACTCAAGCTCCACTTTTTAACATTTTATGTCTCTCTCTCTCTCTCTCTCTGCTCCTACTTGATGACTGGTAGCAATGAAATGATTTTAAAAGTAAAATTGAGGTCACAGATATCTCTTGTTCTCAGAATCTAAGAAATGTACCGTCATCACTGCATTTCTGACCAACATAGGGAAAAGGATCACAGAAGGGATTGTTTGGACAATTACTGATTAGAGTTGTCTTCTTCTGAATCATGTAAACTGCTCTAGAACTGGATTGAAATGGAGTGACTCCCTTTGTCTGCACTGTATTCATGTACGGAAGACCAGGTTAGAAGAGACTAGTCACAGAGGTTTCCCTCCACTTCCTGTGTGGGTTCAGTGGATCCGGGGAGCCCCTTTACACAAGAGCACTCCCTTGCAGGCCGTTTTTTGTGCACCTGGAGTTGTCACCCATTTAAGGACAAAAAGGAGCCTTAGACTTTGGAAGTTGAGCAGTATAACCTAGATTGCATTGCTTACTGCACGTCCTGGTTGCCAAGCCCAGCATCTGGCCTGTGCGTAAGGATTTACACGTCTCTGTTTTTATGGGACCGTACAGTTATCTCTTTAATAAGTAAATTACTCATGCTTCTCTGTTGTGAAGCTTGTTTGCCGTGCTTGACCTGGCAGTGCTCCTGGGCTTAGCAGGGGCCCCATGCAGCTGCCTGCCCAGGCCCATCCAAAAAGGGCAGTCATTACTGATACTGATTTTCCTAGCACATCGGTCTTATTAGAGTTACTCGAAATTGAGAGGCAAGTCAACTCCTTGCATCTGTCTTTTTGTGGCACCACAAACGTGCTGTATGTCGAGTCTTCGTTCTCGAGGTGGCTGTAACATGAGACAAAGGAGATTCTTTTCACTGCTTTCTCTGGGGGTGGTTTGGGGAGAATCCTGGAGATTACAAAGGGACAGTAATCTGGGGTGCCTGAAGGTCTCCTGTTTTTAACCCCTGGCTGTGACAAAGAGTCAGGAGACAAGCTGTCAAATACCCTGAAAGGACAGGTGTTTTAAGAAGAACCTGCTCTTGCTGAAACAAAACAAAACAAAACAACAAACCAACTCAGCAAACATGTCTCATCAGAAGGCTTTATATTTCAAACACATATGAAAATCCTGGCCTTTCAGCTGGGAAAACACAGTCCTGGAAAATTGTGAAGAAGGTTGAAATGGCAAAAAAAAAAAAAAAAAAAAAAAAGAATTTCTATTATTTTCACTTCTTGTATATGCCCCGACCATGGTGTGTTTTGATTTACTAGTATTTCCCTAGTCAGATTTTTTAAAATCTTGAGGTCAGGAAATACAATCTTTTACTTCTCATACTTGGTAGAGCTTGAGTATATCTTTGACACTGTTACTTTTAACTGGCCACAGTAGGCGTGTGAACAGAACCACAGTACAGACATCTCAGGGGGAGACTGGAGAAAGCAGTACCCATTCTCATGGTAGAACAATGAATTAAAACTCTCCCAGTCGGCCATGCATTATTGCTGAGTGGTTCCCTAGAACTAATTTGGGTTTCTACCAAATGGTTACAAATATGTATTTTTGACAACTATAGGCTCCTCAAATTTGTGTTGTTGTTGCCCTCCCATTTTGTTATCATTGATGATTTTTATTACAAAGACACAGTTAAAAACACACTGTCCTGTTCCTCTGTCCCTCTTCATGAGAAGATGGTGTTTGGGAGGTGATGACTTTCTGTGCAGGAGGCTATGGCTGACAGACTGCCAATGTATATTGGTTAGTCTTTTCCTGTTGTGCACACATGGAGAGGGTTCCTTGATCTCTTCCCTTTTAATTCTTTCATTTCTAATGCAGCCTGGGCTAAGCGGGGACCTGCTCTGTCACATGAGGGGCCATTTTTACTTGTGTTCAAACATGTCCCTCTTTGTGGGGCTGCTTAGGGTCTGGGTGGCTTGTCCCTGTGTTCACAGAGCCCTTACTGTAGAGGGTTTCAGAAGGTTGCTGATACCTACTTCCTTTGGAGCAGCCCCCCTTCTCATTACCATCTGGGAAAAACCATCATGGTGGTGAAATTGAAAGGGAGGTAGGGGATGACTCAGTCCAACTTTTTCTCTTTTTAGTTGAAGAAAGAGAGGGCCAGAAAGAGGTTGTGTTCCCTGCCCGGGTCATGGAACTATTTGTGGCCTGTTTAGTAGCCTTGTTTGCGTTCTTTAGCACATATACAGCCCCGGTAGGCTTATTAAAGGAAGGCTTAAATAACGCAGCTGCTGTTTATGGAAATGCTTAAGAAGCAGGATGTGGCATCGGTGGCAGGGTTTACATTCTCATTAAGAGCTTGCACAACCCACTGAATCAGTACGATTCAAGTGATACCATGTTCATGCCATACCCTTGGCACCAGCCTTCCAAAGTTTAGCTCTCTTGATTTAATTACTTTAATTAAAAAATAACTGTCAGACTTTCTCATTCTGAAGAATAGCCTTGGTTGTTTGTGAAAAGTCTCCTATTTGAGTGTGATCTTCACAATGGAGTTTGAGTGATGCAATAGTCTGCGGGATCTGTGTTATAAGCACTTGCTTGAATCCATTATGAGTACAGTAACATGAAACAAAATGTTGCCTCAGCACAGTTACAGTGTTGGAGCATTTCTCAACTTGGCTATATTGCCATTTGAGGCTGAATAATTCTTTGTTGGGGTAAAGGGAGCACTGTCTTGTGCATTGTGGGATATTTACTGGCATCCATGGTCTCTACCCAGTAAAAGAAAATGCCATCCCCTCCCCTACTCCCTACTCCTGACAACTAGAAATAACACCAGATGTTGCCCAGTACCTATTGGAGGAACAAAATCACCCTGGTGGAGAACCTCTGTAGACTAACAATAAGTCTGAGAAGGATGGAACATCAACCAGCCTGAAGCCAGATTTTCATTAATAACACACAACTTGACTTTAAACCAGAGTAAGAAAGTAGGATTGGGAGCGTTCAATTACGAAATAATGAACATTTCTGGTCAGTGACAGGGTGGACAGCAACCCAAACCAGGGGATTTCCCCTGCTGGCTTGTGGCAGGAATTCCCTGTCTCTTCCTCTTGCCCTCAACATTAGGACACTCCCTTTTCATGACTGACATAGCTTCTGATTCACTTATTTTCTCTGCTCTTTTTTTCCCACATTTCTGCTGTTGCTACCAGTGACTGGGCCACCACTACTGCCTTTGCAAAAGCCTAGGGCCACTGAGATGCTTTCTGCTGATGCCCGTGCCCAGCACTCTGGCCCAGGATCATGTGTCTTGCTATCCTTCATTATTAACGTCTTAGAGTTCTGCCTAGGCTTTTAGGGCCCCTGCAGGAAAAGGCGAGGGACATTTTCGTATCCTCCTGACTCAGGCCTTCAGTGTGACTGTTTTTCCTAATGGAAGCTCTGCCATATAAAGTGACTAGGCTCCGTAGTACCTATTACTTTGCCTTTGACTAACCTGGCATGACACTCACTATTTGTGACTCTGGTTTTAGAGAGACATGTTCCAAATTTCAAATAGCAGACTTAGCAACATGACTTAAATTTTGGCCAGCTGGAACCTCTTTGGCCAGCTGGAAGATGAGCTGTAATAGTCCAGCTTGTACCTGTTCCAAGTGAGTTCTTCACCAAAACCACAAAGAGACCCTCAGGTAGCCCACTTAGACCCCTCTTTTCATTGGACTACACCTACCCACCCAAAGTCCCAGACTTGGAGGGCAAACAGGCCCAGCCAGCTATGGGAAAAATAGGACTCTGGCAGTCTCAGTGGATTCCATTTAGATGAGCTCTTCTGTATAATCTTTGCCAAATGTACTAAATCTGCAAAAAGGACAAGATACCTTCACCTGTAGATTGAGATATCACTGAGGGAAATCAATAAGAAAACAACTATCTCTTAGCATGTTCTAGAAGGAGGAAGAGAAAAGATATATGCTTTAATAGGATGCAGTTAAACTAAGGGGAGTTTAGGTTAATGAAGAGATAAGAACAAAAAGACCGTACTCCTTGTTTCTACATCAGATAACAAATGTCTACGTCAAATTTGTCACTGATAGGAATGTTCATCCTTTTAGACTGGAAACATACAATGGAAAGGACTACTCGGAGATGTGAAAGCGTCTTCCAATTCTGATGCTGCTTTTTCATCTTTCCTGTAAATTTATCAGTTGCACAAATTGACATGTGAAACTGATAGATAAATCTGTGCAAGCTAGACTATAAGAATGATGACCAGTGACTTCTTTTGTGATGTTTCTAGGACATTCATTCTGATGATTTTCAAATTGGATTCAGGATGCCCTGGAATAGCCAGCAGTTTTCAAAGAAAGTAAAATTGCGGTGGAGTTAATATGTATCTCTTTAAATGATCTCTAAACTTGAGGCTTCAGATCATGACAGGAGGGATACTTAGCTTCCAAATTTAAAATCATGTACCTTTATAATGTTGCCTTTCTCAAATATGATTACACAGCTTTCTGATTAGATAGCATGAATCTTATTAAGGGATCTATACAATAATAATCTGCTTTCAGCATTTGTCCTTCACTAGTCCCTATATTCCATGAGGACCAGAACCATGGCTTTGGGAATACACAGTAGTTATTTGCTGAATGAATAGTTGAATAAATGAGAAAAACATGAACATCATGAACACTGGATAGAAAAAGCATAATGCTCTTTGGATTTAAAAAAAAAAGACATTTTCTAATGAAGTTAAAACAAAATTAAGAGAAATATGTTGTGATTTTTTGTGAAATGTATAACTTTTATTTAAGGACAAAGAAATATTGTATTTTCTACAGAAGGAAAGCATGGCATGCCCTCAAAAATTAATCTAGTGGAACATGGAAATATTAGTCCTCCAAACCCATCAATTTTAGTCTTACTTTATCGTAGTAAACACTTTTCAGTGCCAAAGTAAATTAGGACAATGATCTGGATAAAAGCATATTCTTGAGCTGTTTGAGAAAGATTTTGATTTGGCTGCCAGATTTAGAGCAATGACCCTCATTTCTAAGTGGGAAGGCATTCCATCACCGTTGAATACAGACCTGGTTGACCCACCTGCAACTCTTGTCGCCATGTGGTTCAGCCAAACCAGCATAGACAGTGAGTCAGCAGGGATGGTTCAATATATTAAACTTTCTTTGGTTTGGCACTGGTGGTCCATTTGCCAGATTGAAATCATGAGTGGAACTAAAAATTGAGTGCATACAACTACCAGGTTCTTGGACTCCTTCAACCCAAGGATTTTTTATATTGCTGCTATACATATGTTTTCAAGAGCATTGGTTTAGAGTCGAACTCACTGGATTAAAGAAAACATCACACATTTTCAGCCCTCACTGTCAGGCGATGGACACGTTCATTCCTTAATACCTGCCTCATAAAACCTTTAATGAGAAAATACACATAAATCACTTAGCACGTTGCTGGCACACAAGGACGGAGTCAATGTTGATTATATTTATAATTTTCTTGATGATTGTTCCAAACTCCACTAATATTTCCAGATCTTTCATTTTCTTTCTTGTTTTCAGTGGTAAACCCAAACTTTTAAGCTTCCTTTTTTTAAAAAAAGAAAAAATGGAAATTAGAGCAGTCAAAACAAAGTCTATGCTGCCAAAACTGTCTGCTGTGTCTTATAATGGAAGTAGATAATACTTGGTGTTTATGTGTGTGTCTACGTAAGAAAGAGCCACAACCCTGAGTCTTCCTAGACTTAGGGCAGGTGGACACCCTCTTGTCTGGGAGCCAAATCCTATCGCCAGGACTTACTGATTTCAGGCATGATAAAGATGCTTCCACTTGCTGATCTCCCCCCCCCCCATCTCTTATTTAAAACATGAAGACCAAAAGGAATTGGAAAACTATAAACTTGTAAAAGAAGTGAGAAAGTGCTTCTATTATTTTTTATATTCCTCAGAAACTGAGTTTGGAAGTAATTTTCTAACTTTCAAAGAAGTATTTTTCCCCTGAATTTTTCATCACACGAATAAAACTGGGTTTTCAGTTATAATCATACGATAAAATTGTCACACTGTAAAACTAATGTTTTGCACTTAGTTTAATTTCATGATTACTCTTCTCAATTCAAGTAATTCCTTGTTGTGTTGTCACGTTCAGGGTGAGAACCACTGCTGGGCATGACCCCAGCCTGAGCAGGAGGAATCAGTCACTGGGGGCTGTGAGTGTGAGCAGTCAGTGGATTCCTTTAGGGTTTCTTTAGAAGCTCTCCTGGTGTACGCACTCACTTGTAATGTGTTTGCCAGGTCCAGGCTGAAGAAAAGGTTTTCAAGTTTCTGGAACTGGGTAGTTTGTTCAATCTCTTTGTCACAAGCAATGTCATCATACACACTTTAAATCTGGTCTTGCTATTTCCCAATGGAAGCTCTTATTATTGCATTGATTTAAGATCTTTTTTAAAAATAAAAGTTTAAGTGGATGACCTGAAAAGTTTGGTTCATCTTGAAAATTCTCTGACCAAAGTTTACCTTTGCCTTTTAGGGTTTTACTTTTAAGATTTTTTCCCCAGTTTTGTGTGATTGCTTTCTGATTCCTTTTGGAGTTCCTAATATTAATGATTGTTGAGAATTTGAAATTACACGGTGGGGCAAAAGTAGGTTTACAGTTGTGAATATGTGAAAACAGTTTATTATTGTATTATTACTTATTAATTATTGCATTCTGTTCTATAGGCACAACTGTCAATTTTCCTTTGCCTCACCTGTATTCTTTAAAAACAGTCAAGTGAAATATTAACACAGCCAAATAATTATGCCTCTCTGCCGTGGCCAAAATTTAATTTAGTGAAATCTTCCGTCATTTCTTTTCAGGGCCCTGGCTATTACGTAAATATTTCTCAGCTTGAAAAATTAAACATACTCAAATATCTTCCATTTTGAAAGTACACAAACAAACTCAAACTAATAATCTTAATAGCTGTTCCAGCTCCTGCATTACCTATCTTAGCTGCATCACAGTTTTGACCATCTACTTAAGAAAGGAAGACCAGGAGACTTTATGATGCTGAGGCTTGGTACCCCACCTCTCATCTCAGCCCCTTGTCATACTCTTCTGGCTTTGTAGTTTTCCCTGAAGTGCAGTCCTAAGTTAGGCCTTTCCCTCCTGTAATTTCCCAGACTGTTTACACAGACCCATTGCTTTAAGTTTCACCGTAGATGCTGATGATGATAATGGATTTTCAGCTCACATATTCCTGGATGGTTCTATAGCTATATGTCCAGCTGTTTGCATGGACATTTCTACTTGAATGTTTCTAACTTACCGTAAACCTAGTTCATTCTAAAACTGAATATACTATATTTCCTTTCGAAGTCAGTTTTCTCCTTGTCTGCCTGACAAGCTTCTGCAGATTATTCCAGACCCATTTTAAGTGTCTCCACTCTCAGCTCTTTCTTTATACCAGCCCCTCGTTCTCCTATGGGGCTTACTGTAATTTGCACTGTAGCACTTTCCATCTAACCTGCAAGCCAGGAATTCACAGAGACCAGAATCACATATGTGTCCTTCTGATGCAGCCAGTTGCCTGGTGTGTGATAGGTGCTTAGTGAGTGATTGTTGGATGTTAATGGCAAATGATAGATATAGAGAAAGGAAGCAACATTTTTATTTCACTAGGCAGAAAAGTTTGTAAGTGGTGAGATAGTAAAAAGATCTATTTTATAGTTTTATAAAAAAAATGAAACCATCGGCCTTGTTGATTAGATGTGGCCCCTAAGATGTCAGAAGGGAAGAGAATACTCTGTGTCCTTTTTCTATGCATAATTGCCCTGGTGCTTGCAGTGGTTTCAGTAGAGACCCATTCATGGAATTGTGCCAGCAGGTGCAGTTTTTTGAATGACTTTTCCAGCCTTTTCAATAAGTATCTGATGAACTATCTGTTTGGGAGAATATTTAGGTGCAATTATGTCTTAGATACACTTTTCCCCCACGTAGAATACATTCCCAAATGGGGCTATGAGAGTCAGGATAAGAGGATAATATGTATGCTTCCATTTACGTAGGCAGAAAATAGTGAAAAAAAAATAATGATTTCATTTCTACAGGTGATTACCCTGCTCTGCCCTTCCCCCCACCCAGGTAAGATTGCATGCCCAGGTGTGCTAGTCATACCCATTTAGTATTATCTCTAAATTCACTAATATTAAGTTCATCCTTGGGTGCCAGTAGCTTCATCACATTTCATTGAGGAACATATTTTTAAAGTTTGTTATTGGAATCCATATGTTGTTGAGGTGAATTTTTAGCAGGTATATTGTTACCATGGATTAATCCACGTTAATTTTTTAATAAGAAGCCTTGGCAATGAAGGTTCATCTTCGACCCTCCCATATTGAAGATTAAGTTCTCGGCACTGTGACTCTGGGCTATCGCAGATTATATTATGTAACTGTTTCCCTTTGGCATCCCTGAAAACAGGAAGCGCATTTCCAGAGATCAGCTCACATGGAAGGAAAGTTTAAATATGTGAATAAAAATTTCATTTCGCTTTTTCAGTATTAGCCAACTTCATGTAGATTAGTTGTTTTGATCTATTTTGTAGTCTTATCCTGGTTTGGTAGACTGTACGAGGAACCACATACAAGCACCCTGTTTTCATAATATCCAGCACAAATCCCAGTGATATTATTTCAGAAGTAGCTAAGTTTCTTCCTATAGAAGCAGGTTTTTAAAAATTTCCATTATTTAATGTTTCTCTTTAAAATTTTAAAAATATGACTAAAACAAAATTGGTTTGTATCCTCAAGCCCTAATGTCCTGCTAAGTGTTAATTGTGCAGGGTTTTTATAAAGAGTTAAAAGATAACTGAAGAAAATGTAGGGCCTGACCCTCTACCATTGAAATGGTGTCCATTTTAAATAAAAATATTTGTAAATCTCTTTTAGTCTTTTTTTCCCCTTCCATTTTATGGTTTCATCATTTTAAAACTGCAGGATTCTTTTAACTTTTGGCTTAGGTTAAATAAGTGAAGTTGAATAGAAAAGAGATTTTCACAGGATTGCAATATGGCTTTAGGACTGGTAGAAGAGCCAGACGGATGATTCAGAGGCTGAAAATAGCTCTCCATTTTATGCAACCAAGTAAAGCTCTGTACCTTGGCCTTCCCCACACAGGATTAGCTGATAGTTGGAAGTCATTTCACCCCAGGCATGCCACCACGGATGACACGCTGGGCTTAGGACAAACCGAGGCCTAAATGGAGCACGTGTTGCTAGAAGGATAACCCTGATGCACAGGGTGGATTAGAGTTGAGTGACCTCAACTCATATTCATTTCCTCTAAAAAGAAAACTCAACAAGGCTCTCCCTGTTCCACCGAGCGAGCGTTTACATAGCCTGGGTTCTCATGATGGCACCCAGTTACTTCCAGTGCCCCAAGTGCCCTGCTTCCCTTCGATGCTCACTTCCCGGAAAGGCCTTGGGGACACTGGCAGCATTTATCCTGGGCCTTAGGTATCACATTTTAAAACCATGGAAGGAAGAGTGATTGATTTTTCTTTTACTCTCTTACAGATTTATTTCCCTTACTTTGTTTTCTGTATGTTTTTATGCAAAACACTGTAAAATTAAATGAGGAGGCTAGAAGATGATTCCTGAACTACCTCCATTTCTGTTGAGCAAGTGGGTAAGCTTTTCTGGGTAGAACCTCTTAGGGAGTTCTGACAGCTGAGTCATCAGGGTGAGTGAGAGTTTGATGCCTCTCTTAAAGTCTTGTTCCCTGAAATGGGACTGTGTACTGTGTGCTGTCAAATAAATAAAACTGTCAAGTTGTAATTAATGGGCGATGCTTCTCCAATTAAACAGAATTGATGAGAAATATCTGGGAGGATATTAGCAATGGAAAGGCCATGTTTGCATTTAAATAGTCTTAATTACTCCGTCGACTTAATGCCCTATTAAGATGAACCAGAGAAGATCACGCCTGCCTTAGCTGTGTTGTTTTAGACAGTGGGGGTGAGCAGAAAGGACCAGAGGGCGTTCATGTGCATGATAGTGTCTGCTTTTGCAGACAGAAGGTTTGGGAATGTATATTCTTTTTTCTCCCCCTTTTTCTTTTCTCCTCCCCCCCACCCCCCTTCAAAGGAAATTAAATCAGAGCCCTGACAGGAGAGGGTAAAATCTCTAGCAGACCTCCCCAGTGCTTGGAATTTACAGACTCTTCCTTGTCCCAGTTTGCTATTGTCCTGAGGCAACACACTCCCCTGCTGCTCTTTGCGTCTTTGGCAGTTCGCCAGCCTCCCAGGGCCTCCAGCTTTGATGTGAGGAGCAGGCTGTCCTCTGGCAGGCTGTTGTTGCCCTGGCCTGGGCTTTACTCTCCAGAATGCCAGGAGGGATGTCCTGTCTCGCACTATACATTTCGAGGGCTCCAGTCACCCTCAGAGGTTTCTGACACTCCATGGCAGAGGCAGCCTGCCTTGGTGTCGGCCACAAGTGGCTGCCCCCAGCTGCTCATCTTGCTTTGCTGGCTTTCTGGGCCTGTTCTCCAAGGGGAGGTCCTCTCCCCCTGGGGGGAGACAGCAGCTCTGCCAGGTCAGCTGTCAGTCTGAAGGGCCTCCTTGGCAGGGCTCAGGGGAACCGACCCAGCGGGTTAAACAGCTTCCTCTGGGGACATTGCATCGACCTTCATTTGATCTGAGCCTGGCAGTCTGGTTAGTGAGGAGAATAATTCTGGCTTGGGGAATCTTTCTTAATTGAACCTATTTCCACCATGGTTCCAGGCTTGCAGTTAGATGTCTGTGCTGTTGCAAATCTAACTCTTACAACTTCTGGTAATTTCTATTGGCAATTCTAAAAGCAAGTGGACACGAACACAGGGGATTGTAAAGAGAGATACTGGGGAAAAAAGAAATGGGACTGTGCTGTATAACCAAAGGTGAGATCATGCCAGAGTGGTGGGGGTGGGAGAGAGTTTCTTGTGATGAGCTGTCTTCAGCAGGGCGAATTTGATTCAGATTGCCTGGGCAGACTGAAAGCAGATCATATCTTGTTTTGTGTAGTCATAGTACCTTGCACTGTATCTTAATAGGCTTAATGATAACATATCCCACAGAGAAGGAGTTTATTATAGCAGAATCCAATCACTAACCATTCTTTATTTATTTGTATTAAGTTTTATAATGTCCAAAGTTGTTTTGTTAGTTTGTTAGATTCTGTAAGTAAAGTTTCTAATGGGAACACGTTACATTTTTTGGCTGCTAGCGTGAAAAAGACCATTAGCTCTCTTTTGCAGTAGATTTGCGTGACCTTGTTAGGGGAGGACTCCTGAAAGGCTTCAGAATAGAAAGGGGAAGAGATTTGTAGAAGATAAACTTCAGGGTCTTTTTAGGGCATGCCTATTTGCATTATGTTTAGTGCTTTGCAGCCGTTCATTGGGTAACACTTTATCATCCTCATATTAGCATTCCTTTCTTGTCATTAATGAGTCGTTGCTGTGTGTCGTGTGTGTATTATTTTGATGGTAGATAGCTTCATTGGTCCATCCTGAATGCTAGGGCCTTGTTTTGCACAGCTTTAGTGATACAGGTATCTTATAATGTCCAAGTTTAGATGCTTTGAAATTGCAGAGGTTTGACATAACCCATTGCTTAAATCTTGTCTTCCAGCAAACACTGGGAATTTCTGTAGGATAAGAGCATGGGAGGACAGTAGCTGATAATCCTGTCACTTAGCATTCACAGGAAAGGTAATATTTGCAAGAGTTCCACCTGTCATTTCTTATTGCTTATATTAGGGGGTGAAGTTGGTAGTTCTGATGTTGAAACTGAAACTCAGGGAGATTGCCCACCTGACCTAAGAATGCTAAAATGTGCCGTTTCTATTTCAAATGTGACCCTCTCCTCCTGCAGCTTACAGAGTCCCTCACCTCCCTATAATTTTCTTCAGTGAAAGAAGTTTGGAGATTGCATTTTCATATTTATATTGACCTTTGCAATCCTCTGTTTTGTGTCTGTTGAATCCATTGGGCAATATATTCTGCATTGACAGGAAAAATTAAAGAGATTTTAAAAATCTAAGGCATTGTTCATTAATAATTTCATTCTGTTTCTGGGTGTGTCTTCTTCCCATTGTCAGCCAGTGTGGGAGGAAAGGGAAGAATAATGCTGGAGCCCACGGTGTTGTGTGGGTATGTGCAATCCAAAAGTATCTTATAAGAGAAAAAAATGTTCTTATTATAAAATTAAAACACTAAATAACAGATTATTAATTCTATTGTAGTAAAAATTTGTAGTCCAATGCTATTAAAATTATCAATCATTAAAGACATATGTTAAAAGTATAAATATATATACAACAATGGTAATTCTCTGCTACCAGGCTTACACGTAAAATGTCATTAAGAAGGCTCTTGTTGTCTGGTGGGTGTGGTTCAGTGGTTGAGCATTAACCTATGAATCAGGAGGTCACGGTTCAATTCCTGGTCAGGGCACATGCCAGGGTTGCGAGCTCTATCCCCAGTGTGGGGCATGCAGGAGGCAGCCAATCAATAATTCTCTCTCATCATTGATGTTTCTATCCCTCTCTTCTTCTCCCTTCCTCTCTGAAATCAATAAAATGCATTGAAAACAAGAAAGCTGTAGTTGTTGACAATGGACAGAATTTGCATAAGTCTAAGGCAACAGCATTATAATTCTCAAACCTATACATTTTAAACTAGGTCGGAGGTTTTCTTCACCTTGTTAAAAGTGAATTCTGGCTAAAATTTTCACATGATAGTATCTACAACCACACAGCAAGTGCACTGTAGTTTTTGCTCATTGGAACTCTAGGCACTCCCTTCTAGAATTCCTTTTTTGGTCTGCTGCTCTTTTTCTGTTCATATCCCCCATAGCCTGGGGCCTGATGAGTTTGACCTGCCTGTGAAACCATTTGCCACTATTCTAGCCCCTACTGAGCTCTTCCTGTTCTCAATTTCCATTTTACTTAGAGTCATTACTTAGCATTTGGCACTTACATTTTTAAAGTAATTTTTATGTGTTGGCTCAGGGCTTATGTTATTATGCATTTATTATCTCCATAGCAACTAGCACTGTGTTAGGTACCTTGCAAAAATCGTCATTGGTTGGTTGTGGTTTCTGTTGTCTGGCTGCTAGTAAACCGTTGTTAGAGACTAGAGCCTTGCTTCTCAAGATGTGGTCTCCAGACCCATGCATCAGCATCACCTGGAAGCTTTAGCAGCCTGGTCCCCATCCAGACATGCAGAATCACAGTCAGTCATCATGTTAATGAGCTCCTAGGGTGACTCACAGGCAAAGTTTTCATAGCCCTGTTGAGGAAGGTCTCTTTCCTGGGCAGGGTGGAGACCCCATGAACCTCAGCTTCCACTTTTGCCAGTTTTGTACTGTAGTGATGTAGGGATCTGATTGTAACATACTGAACCTGCCTCTCTCATTGTGACCGTGAGGTTGTAAATTTAGTCCTAACATAAAAAAAAGGTAAGACAAGGTTTAAAAGTGGCCAGAGGGCCCCATTAAATCATCAGGACTGTACTTGTATTCTGATTCAAAACAACCTCCTGATCCAAATCATTAAAATCATCCCTCTAAGTGGCCTCTTTTAAAATTCTCAAACTGAGAAGCAAAAAGTATGATTTCCTTTTCCTTAGTTACTTTTTTTTTTTCACTTGCAATGTTTACACCCACTCAACTTGCTATTTTGAACTCTGGGAAAGAAAATTTGTGGGCATCTTGCAGTTTTTCAGGAAACGAGGCTTAGATTGAGTACTTGCCACATTTTCTCCGCGTTTCTTTCTTCGGGAAGGTGGGGAAGCACACCACTCCTGCTTTCCCTCCGCTTGGCACACAGTGTGACTTTCAACATATGGATGGAAAACAGTTGCTGTCCTTATTTGCCCAGCTTCACACGGATATTCCTGGCTTTCCCCCTCCTATTTCTACTTGTCCTTTCCTTCTCTTTCACCAGCATGTCTGGAATTCTTCAGGTCAGCATAGGTTTTGTAAAATATAAGATTCTTTGAGAGTGCTTAGGTTTGTTAAATCAAGGGAGATAACACATGGATGCAATTAGTATGTGCAACAGTATGTAGACTATTCTCAGTCAAATTTTAGCTTACCTTTTAAGTCATTTACATTTCTCTGTTAGTATTTCTGTTTCTTTGAATCCAAACTTATTTCTCAGGTAGCAGAAACAGAGATATTGGTTGGGATGGATGGACAGGAGAAGGGAGTTAGGTAAGCTCAGCCATTCAGCTGTGTTTTAAATGAACTCAGGGCCTTGTCATGTAAATATACTCAGAAAATATATTGGTTACATGAGATATTATTTCGTGGTTGGATCATTTACATCTTACTGTTGTTGAGGCAATTAAGATGTTTTATTTTAAATAGGACTTGTCTTCCGGTTTATGGGTTTTCCCCAACACATTACTATAGCACCCAGGGCTGAAGTGCTCCCAGAGCATCCTGGTCAACTCAGGAAGCATGGCCCCTGTATCCTGCATGGGGGACACCAATGAGCTAGAGGAAGTTACTCCACTCTGTCACTGTGGTGCTACTGATTTATTATACACAAATAACTGGAAGAGACCAGTTGATGACCACATAACCAAATATTACCTCAAGATAAAGTACTCCATTGTGTACACCATGTAACTGGCAGAAATATAAGGTTCGCAGGTGCTTAGATTTTCTGATGGAACTCAAATACCACTGACTGAGGTGGAGTTTGTTTTGTTTTCTTAGTGTGGTGAGACAGGCAATGAAAATAAATCAAAGGTAAGGAAGTTTAGACTCAGCTGCTTTCATCAGGTTGTGACATTATTTTAGGTGTTGCACTGCAGTGTCGTGTAGAAATTGAAGAGAACTCATGGTCATATCTCAGGTGTCCTGTTTGCTCCTGAGGAAATGGACATTTCTGAAGAATGTTGCATTGTGGTTTGTACACATGAGGCTTACCTGTTCAACAGGCCACAGATCTGTATCTCCCGTGCTAATTAGCGGCAGTCATGTAACGGAATCCTCCAAACAGTTGACTAATATATTTTGTACTTACTACTTTTGAAGTGGGAGATGAGGTGCATATCAACATTGACAAATTCTTAGGTAATTTGAAATTACTGACCACTCGGATAACCATGGTTAGATTGAAAGGAGCATATTTGTTGTATTATAGGTGAGCAGCCTTTTAAAATACTGGCTTAATAACTAGCCATGCTCAAGTAAGTTAAGTCCTCATTTGAGGCAAGAACTACATAGTTTAAGAAAATAATACTTAACATAAGAAATTAAAAAGGACAGAATGGTAGATCTAGACTGTTGTACAGGTCAATTTCATATTATACATTGATAAATTAGTGAGAAAGGAATCTTTTTTAAAAATTTCTTTTTTTATTATAGTTGACATGCAATTTTTTATTAGTTTCAAGTGTATAACATAGTGATTATACATTTGTATACCTTACAGGGTCTAGTATTCATCTGGCACTGTACATAGTTATTACAATACTAGAGGCCCAGTGCATAAAGTTCGTGCACTTTTTTTTCAGCCTGGCTTTCATCCTCTTGCAGTCCGGGAACCCTTGAGGGATGTGCAACTAGCGGCTTAGGCCCGCTTCCCTTGGGGAATGGGCCTAAACCACTA
Organism: Murina feae; assembly: GCA_004026665.1. Taxonomy (NCBI): domain Eukaryota; kingdom Metazoa; phylum Chordata; class Mammalia; order Chiroptera; family Vespertilionidae; genus Murina; species Murina feae. Next base: position 109,851 of record PVJC01000318.1, read on the forward strand.
GTCAGACATCCCTAGCACAGCAGCAGAGGTGGGAGAAGCTCCTGCCACTGCTGCTGTGCTCACCAGCTGTGAGCCTGGCTTCTGGCTGAGTGACACTCCCCCTGTGGGTGCACACTGACCACTAGGGGGAAGATCCTGCATTGAGCATCTGCTCCTTGGTGGTCAGTGCGTTTCATAGTGACCAGTCGTTCAGCCGGTGGGTTGATTTGCATATTAGCCTTTAATAATATAGGATTATTAAGTATGTTCCCTGTGCTATACTTGATATCGCTATGACTATTTTTATAACTGGAAGTTTGTACTTCTTAATCCCTTTCACCTTTTTTTTTTTTTTTGCCCATCCTCCTATCTACCCTCCAATTAGCGTGCTCTTTATGAATTTGTTTATGCTCCAGTTCATGCTCTTTATGAATTTGTTTATGTTTTGTTTGCTCATTTATTTAGTGTTTTAGATTCTATATATAAGTGACATCATGCCGTATTTGTCTTTTTCTGTCAGACTTATTTCACTTAACATAATACCCTTAAGTTTCATCCATTTGCAAATGGCAAGATTTTCTTCGTTTTTATGGCCGAGTAGTATTCCATTATGTGTATAGCTCATCTTCTTTGTCCATTTATCTATCAATGGACACCTAGTTTGCTTTCATGTCTTGGCTATTGTAAATTATGCTGCAGTGCACATTGGGGTACATATATCTTTTCAAATTAATGTTTTAGATTTCTTCAGATAAATACCTAGAAGTGAAATTTTGGGGTCATAAGATAGTTCTATTTTTAATTTTTTAGGAAAGTTCATATTGTTTTCCATAGTGGCTATACCAATTTACAGTCCCCCAATAATGCACAAGGATTTACTTTAGTGAGAAAGGATTCTTAAGAATCTTCAAGTCCATTCCATACCATGAGAGGAAGCATTACTTTTTCTTGGAAAGAGACTTTCACACAGCTATGTTTTTAAACATATGTACTAACACAAAACTATCATGACAAGAATCCAGCAATGATATTATGAGAATAAATAGCAAATATTATTTGAAGGAGGCTTGCTAATTCTTTATGAAAGGGCTGGAAAAATAAATTATTTTCACAGCTCTAGATGTTCAAACGTGAAAAATGAGTGTATAATTTTGTATTATATTGCAATTCATTGTTTAGGTGCCTACATCTGTTGAGACAGTGTAGTTTAAAATAACCAAGTCATTTGACATTTGTCTTGTCATATTAATGGCAAGAATCCTAGAATAATAATTAAGACTATTTATCTCTAGAATAAATACATCTTTTGAGACCATATCCAAATGAGTTTCCTAGATAACTACTTCTTGAATAGCAATAAGACAGAAGTCCAGACATAGGTTGCCTTGGCAGTGGAAACCTAGTTCCCATGACTACTCTTCATTTGGGCTTAGTATGTATCATTATTGCTATTTGTCTCCATTGTCAGCAACATTTCTCTTGGTTTCGCTTTTTTTTTTTCAGCATGTACTTTCCAATAGTAGAGAGCAAATCTATTTCAACGTTTTTTAAAAAATGAGATAACTGTCAATTAATTTTTCTAGCATGTGTAGTGGGATTTGGGGAGTGACAGCATGTAGCTAATTCCAAACTGTATAGTAAAACAATCATGTATGTATGGTGTTGGAGTAGGTTTTTGAACTTTCACTTTAGTATGGTTATATCTGATGTTCTGGGACTTTAAAAGATACTAAGTCTGCCCTGGGGAAGCCTGATTCAGGAGAGGCTGGAAGCTGTCCAGTTTTCTATTTCAATCTTCTGGTCAACCCTCCAGCAGCCCATTTATTTTAGGCTCTCACCAGTTGAGCTACAGCTTGCTTTCTCTCAGACTTCCTTATGGAGCTGAGATGATAATTTAATATTTGGGCTTCTGAAAAAGGTGTAATTACTAGTAAAATGAATAGAATTAACTGATATTATTTATAAATCACAAATAAGCTGCTTGTGGATCTTTACTAAACTCTGTCTGTGAGAGACAAGGTGTAACATTTTAAGAATGATTTGGAAATTCATGGGAGTGAGTTCTCTCCAAATGACCCGAGTATTAGTTTATATACCTTAACAGCTTTAAGGAACTGCAACCTACACATTTTCATTGCGTTAGCAAATTAATAAGATTCAACGAGTCGAATTCCAAAGCAGTCAGCTGCATCTTTCCCTTGTGTCTAATTTTACATATTCTAACTGACAGTATATAGTCATCCTTTCTATGTGCCAATCAGTCCTGAAAATAAACTCTCCTGCTCTCACACTCCGTTGTGCTATTTTATTGTTTTCTCTATGCTTGAACATTCATTTTATCCCAAACTGGAAAATTTAATTAAGTTGAAAGATACTTTTGTTGTTTTATAGCTTTAAGTAGCATGCTACAACAATTACCTTGGTTTGATTTCTGTGTTATTAATGTGTAGATCATATAATGCTGCTCTGATTTAAACACTATTGTTTGTTGTTCTTTTCTCATTAGGTGGAGTCTTTGAATTTTTAAAAAGACGATAGTAATCAGATCTACTTGAAAAATTAAGTGAATTGACTTGGCTGGAACAATTTTTCCAATTCTTTAACATCCAACAGCAGGGTAAGTTAAGTGTTTTCTATGTGGCTTGATTTAAAAATTATTGGAAAGATCGCTCAAGCAAAATACTAAGCTTTATGTAAAATGTTGTCAGTAATGATTTGAGGCCCTCAAACCCTGTAAAAGATGTCTGCAATGCTATCTAAATAAATATGTTTGTAAGTTTTTCTGTATTTCTGGAAATGTCCGGATTCAAAGGATGAGATTAGAAAATGTTGTCATTTATAGTTTGGAACCAGATTTTAAAATTTGCTTTATCAGTGATTATTTGCTTGCATTCTTGAGGTAATGTGAGAATGTCAGATTTTTCTTTTAGTGAGATACTTATGTGCAATTTTACTGTATTGTATCAGAGTCAAACCTAAGGTAAAATGAATAAATCAGTAGCTCTTTTTCTTTTAAGTCATTATCATTTTACAGAAATCTTGGTTTCTGTGATAAGAGTAAATACCTTAAGAACTTAATTCAACTTCCCAATTGCACAGTTTCTGCAGAAAATTCACAAGGTAGAAAACTCTAAGCCAGGAGGAGTTCAGGCTTTAGCAAATTATTGGTGCTGCCAAGACAGAATTCAGTGGGAACAGGACTTTGGCTACTGTTAAAATGTCAGTATAGTAAAACCTGCTCTGTCAAACAGATTTTTGGCATCAGAAGTCTAAATGATACTGATTTTAAGGTTGCTAATTTTTTTTTAAGCCCAGGCAAACTCATGTTTTAATTAACCCTTTACAGAGTAATAGAAAATTTGGGGGGAAAAGTATTTCTAGTCTAAAGTCATAAGATTTGAGCTTCTGAAATACTAAATTTCATTCATATTTCTAAACCGTGCAACTTGTTACTCAGTTTTCCTTTGAATAAACTAGAGCTGTTCTAAAACCTGATGAACTATAATGAATAAGAGAGGCAAGTGTCTAATTGTGAGGGGAGCAGACTTTGCAACCAAAATAATAGTGTCTGCTTTATCTGTGGGCATATTAAGACATGGGAGATCAGGTGGTTTTTCAGGGAGATGGTTGCATTGTTCATACAATGTCAACAACTGCCTTTGCAGTTTTCTACCTTGTGAATTTTCTGCAGAAACTGTGCAATTGGGAAGTTGAATTAAGTTCTTAAGGTATTTACTCTTATCACAGAAACCAAGATTTCTGTAAAATGATAATGTCTGAAATAATCTCCCCTGGAGCGGTTGCCCCCAGAAATTGATTTGTTAGTGTAGCCTTTGAGCATTCAGTGAGTGTAGAAATATCAAGTGTGGAAACCCCAGGTAACTTTTCATTTTGCCTGTAAGGTTCATGACCCAAGATTCATTTGTGACTAATTATTTTCATTGTTATGGGCAAATGGTGCCATTCGGAAACATTTTTGGATAATTAAAGGGATATAAGTCAGTTAGATGAAAAACCCATCAGGAAGAGGAAGCCTTTCCACAGCAAAGGCTTAATTTCTTCAATAGCTGTAATAGATGTTCGAAGATGAAAATTAATACTCTGAGCCACTAACTTCAATGTCTTTGTCTGCCACATCTAATTTTCTACCTACTCACAAGGTTGGTTTTTACAATTATTCCCCAGTACCCTACAGTGGTACAGTTAAATTTTAGTTGGCAGGACCTAATGTAAGTTGTGTTTAGGAGACTGTTCTATTCATGCCTCCTGAGGATGGACATGACCTGGACATTGAGTCCACCTGGCCTTCTCTTTGCTTAATGCACTGTGAGTGGAAGCCTTTGGTGAAGTCAGTTCCCTGAGGTCACTGTGTCCTAAAATCATTATTTCTTTGAATTAAAGAAGGATGCTTCTGAATTCATACGACTATGTGAGGATTAAACTCCTGAAAAGTAGTAGACAGTAACTGGTAGTGATTATTGATGATAGTGATTAGTGCTGGTAATGGTCACACTCAAAACAACACTTATATTTTATGAATCATGTGACTGATGCTTTAGCCTATCATCATGGGCATAACCCATAGAAATGCGTATATTTTCTCAAACCAAGCACTTGCTTTGGTAAGGAAACATTTTATGAAATCGATAAGCTTTTTTCATGTTTATGACTTGCACAAGTCCCCTCAGGGACTTCATCTGTTACCTGGCCTTGACCATTAGCCTAAATGGGGATTTACTTTTTTAAATAATAAAATTTAAAAATTTGTCCAACTTTCTCCATTCCACATTGGTACTAAATAGAAAACTGTTTGCAAGACAGAAAACCCTCACCATTAGAATGCTTTTTCTCTTGTGGTCCTTTTATAAAGATTGCAAATACAAATTATTTTATTTATAAAGTAATGTGTCTTTTCATAACCTGCTATTTCCCTTCAAGTAGCCAGTACTTTGGACTTGCCTTGACCTTATTCATTTTAAGGTCATATTAGTTGAATTGTGAACCTTTAACCACCAGTACATGCACAGATTTATATGCTGTCATTGCATTGGAGGTGACTGTTTATGAATTATGTAAGTGGTATTTCTTCTTTAAGCTGAGGAAAGGTAAGAAGGAAGGTGAAAACTGTTAACACTCACTGGACATGTTCCACAGAGTCAGGTTCTTTGCTGTAGCCACTTAATTGTTTAAAAGTAAGAATTATACATTTGAGGAAATCAGGTTTCAAAGCAGTAATTACTTTGCTGAGCATTACATAATTATGACAGTAATTTTTGGAGTCAGAGTTATTGAAACCTTTAAATTAGGATATCTGAAATATGTCATTCTACTTTCTGCGATAATTATTGTATTTTGTGATTCCCCAGACTCATTGTTCATCCACCTGTCTGTCTTTTGTTACACCTTCATATGTTTTTGCTTTTGTTTCTTGGTGAGGGGAGTAATTACTTACACCAATATGGAAGATTATAGTGAAGGAAACTTATAATCCTTTCTACTTGGACACATCTTAGAAGGTCTCATAAAGAATTGATAAGGTTGCAAATATGATCTGCTGTTTGTTTTCTATGGTGTGATAGAATTTTTCCTTCTATTACATATAATTCAGAGTAAACCTAATAAGCTTCAAGATAGTTGTGACCTTCAAAATATTTCATTTTATATAGGACTAGAGGCCCAATGCATGAAATTCATGCAAGAGTAGGCCTTCCTTCCCCAGGCTGCTGGCACTGGCTTTCTTCTGGCACCGGGAACCCGGGCTTCCCTCTTAGCCCTGGCTGTATCTGGAAGGACGTCCGGAAGGACATCTGGTTTAATGAGCATATTATGCTTTTATTATTATAGATCACTTTTATAGCTTTTTTGATGCATACATTCTTCTGTTTAGGTCTTCTGTGTTTTAAGGTTAACTTAAGAGTGTTTCAATGTTTCTGATTATTACTAAACTGATATGGAACCTAAGGACTCTCACGGCCTACTTACAAGGACATCTGTATATTTCTCCGTTACAACCTGAATGAGTGGAGCCCCTTACCATGAGCCATATGGCTTCATCTTTCCAAAATTTTTTTCTTTCCCTCTTCTGTAAAACCTGACTCTTCCTGCTGTGTTTTCAAGAATGTCACTCGGCTACACCTTGATTTATTCCTACATTCAATACTTTATCCGTTTATGTATTCATCATTCAGCCAGAAGGCATTAATGAAACCAGTGGTACAAGCAAAACACATTATGTTGCATGGGTATTCTGTAGCCATCTGACTGTGGGTTGCTTTCGTATCATTTCATAGTATTACCTCTGCCTGTCCTTCTTCCCATCTCCCTTCTTTAGCTTACAGTGTAGGATGGCTGTGTGAGGGAACCTCTCTTCTTTTTCTTACCACACAAGTGCAACTGAGTGATTGTATGCCTTGTTTCTGTGTTGGCCTGAATTACCATTTGGGTAGACCTTTACAGTTTACAAAGGGCTTCCATGTGATATTATCTCACTAAAGGCGATAGTATGCAAATATCACTCACTTTTTGCTTTGTTTATGAAGAAATGGAAGCTCATGGGGTTACAATTTAATGAATTGCTCAAAGCCATAGTATTAATGAGTCATAGAACCAAATTCTGTTTTTCTAATTTCAGATGAATGCCTTTCAGTACCAGAACACTGGCCTAGTTGACTAGTAGTGTTCAAATATTACAGATTTGTTGACGTAGCCACTATATTATATTTAGTACCAATCATATAAGGAAATAGAAGCCATGTTGGAATTTGGAGAAATAATCTCAATTCATAATTGTAACGAATTTTGGAGGCATCACACCTTTACCTTCCTTGATTATATTAACTCTTAAGTTCACACATTCCCCTGCTCTGAGAATTTCAATCTCTGAGCAACATCTTTATAGATCCAGAATGACCTTCAAAGTTCTTATTTCCTTGGCAATTATAAGTTTCATCATAAATTAATAAATTGGATATTGAACAAAAGCACCCACTTAGAGATCTTTATATTTTATTTCTTTTTCTCTCTGAATCATTTTGACACTTTACATTTCTCCCATGTCATTTCTTGTGCATATATTTGTGGTCAAGTGGCTTTTGTGAAGTCTATACCTCATGCTGCACTGTAAGCTTCTCGAAGGCAAAGACTATTTCTTCATTTTATTGGTGTCCTCTTCAATCTTAAAAATGATGATTGAAAAACAGTAGCTATTCAATAAATAATTGTTAAATTTAATAGAAAATATTTGGAGTCTGCAAATTGATACCTGGACACAGATTTAATTTTAGTCATATTAGTGAGCTGAATCAGCAAGTCTGAAATGTATTAAACATCCAGAGCAGAGCCATAAGGACACATTTATATGCTTTTTTATGTTATTTTGAATGCAAAAAATCCTTCTGAAAGTAAAATAACAACAATCCCTCCTCCCCCTAACTAAAACAGAGCAAAATCCCTACATTCTACTTACAAGAATGTTTTATTGTCTTTGTCTTGACCATGGGAACAAAAACAATTGACCTCTGAAAAGATTTAAGAGAAAAAGTAAGACTTTCTGAATATAAGGCTTCCTGGGAGATCGAGGTGGCACTTTAAGGCAGGTGTGGAGCACAACTCTCTGACTCCAGGACTAAGGCTACAGTACAGTACATTTAATTTGGCTTGTAGTGGTGGGAAGCCCCTGAAATAGTTTGAGCTGCAGAGTGATGTCATCAGAGCTGCACTTTAGGAACATAGATGCTGCAGGATTGTGTTGGATGGCGTGGGGGGTAGAGGTGAGGGTGTGGTGAGTGGGCACGGAAGCCATTTAGGAGGCACTTACATTAATTCATACAAGAGCTGTCACCTCATGTTGTGCCCTTTACCTCTCCTCCCACACTGACATCACAGATGAAAGCAAGGTTTGGAAAACTTTAGTGAACATTTGAATCCCCGGTTTAGGAAATTCTTCCTGACTTAACTTCCTGCAACCTCTTCCTTAGTTACTCACGTCTCAGGTTTTGCATCATAGAGCCCAAATTGTTTTGTGTGTTTTTTTTTTTTTTTAGCTCAAATTGTTTTTCTTAAGACTCTCCTGATATTTTCATGGGTAGCTGCCTCTGATAATTGTCCCTGGACTTCTGAGGGTACAGTGCCTAGACTTGTCCTTGGAAAGTTTGCCGCTTGGATCCAGAGAAGCTTCTGTTCTCCTGACTTTGTATTGGGAGGTCAGGTGGGAGTTGAGGGCCTGAGTTGGAGTGGTGGCAGTAATGATTGACAGGACACAGATAATGGGAGGGAGAGTGTGCAGGAAGCCAATGTAGGACTACCTGATTGGAAACAGGAGGGGTGTGTGTGTGTGTGTGTGTGTGTGTGTGTGTATGTGCGCGCGCGCGCGCGTGCATGAGAGAGAGAGCTCTTCTGGGAATATTGTCAATGATGTCACCAGGTTTTGAGCCTGGGAGTTTGAATATAACTTTATAGAAAAATGGAGATAAAGAGAGAAACTGGTTTGGATAGTAGGATGATGACTGTGAGTTTTGAGTTTGAGATAAAAGTAGATATACAACATACACTTGATTTTTTCCCCCAAGCGGGTTTATCTTTGGAAACAGGAATTCACTGGAAGATGTGAGTCTTCTTCCTCTTTTTGCTATTCTTCCATCTCCTTATATTTTTCTCAAGAGCTCAGGATGGTTTTCGGTTTTATCAACTTTTCCCCTGCCCAAACCCCCCACAACCTCACCTTCTCAGAAACATGTGTGCTTGTCAGAGTACTCACAGTGGCCAGAAGTGTGCCTTTCAGCCCCCTCAAATAAAAACACAGAACAGCTCTCTTTTCCTTTTGAGGGGCATGGTCATTGTCATCTCACAACTTGCAGATATAGCACAGCACAGGAACATTTTTTTGGCAGGCTGAGAAACCTAGGGAATTTGCAAACACATGCACTTCTCCTTTGCTATGGTTCTGATTGAGGCAGTCTAGTTCAGGATAGCGGGGCAATTTTTATTTGAGCGCTAAAATAAAAAAAAATGTATGTCATTAAACTCTGAAGGTGTTTTCTCAGTTAGTGGTGTTTCTAACAACAGGATCCTTAGGCTCTTAAATTTGGGGGTAGCAGTGAGTTGGCTGGTCCCAGTGGGACCACCACCCCTCTTCCCATCTACTGAGCAGTTTTGAACCTTAGAAGAGATACTCTTAATTAAATCAGTTTAAGAGCATGTAATGGTCCTGTAATTATCATGTCATTACGTTGCGTATTAATGATTAAAGCAAACATTTAATAGCTATAGGGCCGTAAGTATATTTCAGTTCTTAAACCATAAAACGATTTCCATTAACAGAATGTTTTGTGCACAAATAAATTATTCATTGACTGTAGCAGAGCTTGATTCTGTCATCAGCCTTAAGTGGAAATTTTGAGAACACCAATTTTCACAGATGCCAGCAGTAAGTTGGCTTGAGCCCTCATCCTCTTACAGGGAACCTGAACTTTTTTGGCTATTTGTAAAAGCTTTAGTTCGGTTAAATTCAATGAATATTTATGGCATTTCTGACATATGAATTTTAGTGTTCTGGTGTTTGGAGAACTACAATGATCAGCAAGTCTGCATTTTAGCCTTCAAGTTGCTTATAATCCTCAAAGAGAGGTAATACTACTGTACATCAAACTTGGATGTAAGGAGCCTAAGTAGCACCCTCATAAATGCATTAAGTAAAATGTGTTACAAATTCCGAGGAGAAAGGCATCATGCATTTTCTTGTGGTATAAGGTGGGGGAAAGGGTGTGGGGACCAGGAAGAGTTTCCTGAGGAAGTCTTTAAAGATGGGCAAGGTTTTGACAGTGGAGAGAATTACAACCACATAAGCAAAGCGATGGGATGGATAACAAGAGTGTTATCACAGAATGAAAAGTAACAGGATGGGAACAGCTTTGGTAAGTGAAGATAAGATGTTAAAGAAGAGGAAAGAAACATACTCAGAGATCTACAAAGCACAGGGGGACCTTGAACATGTAATTAACACATCAGTTAGACATTTGAGAGCTTTAATCCAGTTTTGAGTTTAGGAGTTACATGATTGGATTATATTTTTGAAATATATCTCACCTCACCTCACCAATAAGAAGTAAAAAACTTGGAGGCAGACAAGTTAGGAAGCTACTGGGACAGTCATAGCCACCATGAGAGGTCATAAGGTTCTGAACTAGGCTGATTGTAAAGGGATTACAAAGGAAGGGGCAGATGGGAGAGATACTGTCATTAATTGTCTACAGGTTGTGGCATGTGGTTGGCTACATGAGCAGTGGGAAACAGGAAGGAGTTTAAAATTCCAGTCAACAATCTTAGTAAACTTTTGAATCCAATCAGTGTTTATTGAAAACCAGCCATAGGAAAGGCACTGTGCTTGGTGCTAGAGAAAAATGAGAATGGCCCTGTTCCCAAGTAACTGAAAATGTAGTTGGGGATATAAAACATGTACTCAACTGACATTTAGAGCAGATTATTATCAGTGAGATACCAGGGGTAGAGCAAAGGATTATGAACACAAGGAGAGAGGCCTTAATTCCGACTCTGGAAAAGTGGGGTAACCTATGGACGAGATGAACCTTCAACCTTGAAGATCGGGTAGAGAACTCCAAAGTAGGTTAGCTCTCAGATGTCCCTGAAAAATCAAGAGGGGTGAGTACCACTGCTGAGAGGAGAGGAATTTAGGGAGAGAAGAGCTCTTACTGTCTACTATGTGTCAGATCCTGAGCTGGGCACTCTGTCGTTAAAGAATGTAACTTCAACAGTGTCAAGTGCTACAAAGTCATCACCAATGTTATGACCTAAGAAAGGGCCACGGTATTTCACAAGGTAAGGATTATAGGATGGCTTTTGAAGAGGTTTTAGTAACTTAGGGGTGGGAATATTATGAAGCTTATTACTTATCTTGAAGATATGATTAAATTATATCAGCCAGAGAAAAGGCTGAGCTTTCCTCAGGGATTTCTCCTCGACAGGTTAAGTTTATATAAACCTCAGTGGGTCTTAGTGCTTTGGCTGGATGTAGAGGTATCACTTGGGACTGCGTTTGCTAGTCCTGAGAAGTCTTTGCAAACTTTCAAAATTGTTAGGTTCCTAGATTATTTTCTCACAAGTAAAAGATTTCAACTTATTCCAACTTCCCTCTTCCTTCCTGCTTCCTCTTTCCTTCTTCCCACTCCTTTTCTTTAAAGCACCCAGCTGTTTAGGGTGCACGCATTTGCCACACCCTTGGCTCAGATTCAGGGAAGTCCTCGGGCTCTCCTTGGCTCTTTTCCCATGTGGAGGGAGATTTCCATGACGAACAATCCAAGGAAGTGCATGTACACATAGACACACACACACACACACACACACACACACACACACACACACCAGTTCTTTTCCTGTCCTTAAGCCTTAAGAATATTTATGTACCAATAACCAGACATAGTCATACACAGGCACATCTTGTCACATTCTCTCTGAGAAAACAGGGCATGGATGCAGTCATCTAACAGGAAGCTGTAGGGATATTATTAACATTTAAGAAATATAGAAATAAGAGAAAAAATTTTAAATTGCTTTGTTAAGATGAATAACATATTATTATAGAACGTAAAAGGATGAGATTTATATCATGGTTATGTTTAGTTGATTTCTGTTGGTTTTTTTTGTTTGTTTTTAATCAGTTACTACAGCAAACTGGGCAAATAAAAAAACTTTTGCAGAGGCACCCTTATTATTATGGAGCAATTTAAAATTAAAACAGACCACCCATAGTTTAAGAGGGATAAAGAGAGAGCAATTAAAAAGAGTAGTGGGATGGAGAAAGAAGCAATTGCTCCTTCACCCCACAAATGCATGATAGTACGTGAACATGGTATGTGCTATAATCCATTCATCCATCCATACATTCATTCATCCAGTCACTTACTTGATCACTCAATCAATAAACATTTACTGATTTCCTGTTGTATTCCAGGCTGAGGGTTGGAAAATATAGCTAGGTAGAGAAAAGATATATGACATTTTAAGTAAAATACATTATTCCTTTAGGAAACTGACCAATATAAAGAAGATTGCCTATTTTATAGGTAGACTAGAGGCCCAGTGCACAAAAATTTGTGTACTTGGGCGGGTCCCTCAGCCTGCCTATGCCCTCCCACAGTCTGAGACCCCTCAGGGGATGTCCACCTGCTGGCTTAGACCCGCTCCCTGAGGGATCAGGCCTAAGCTGGCAGTCAGACATTCCTCTGGCAGCCCAGGAGCCCTTGGGGGATGTCCACTTGCCAGTGGAGAGCAGGCCCAAGCTATAGTCAGACATTCTTAGCTCTGTTGAGGCAGGAGAGGCTCCTGCCACCACTGCTGTGCTGGCAGTCATCAGCCTGGATCTGGCAGAGCTCCCCCTGTGGGAGCGCACTGACCACCAGGGGGCATCTCCTGAATTGAGCTTCTGCCCCCTGGTGGTCAGTGTGTGTCATAGTGAGGAGTCATTCCCAGTGGTTCTGCTGTTAGGGTCAATTTGCATATTACCCTTTTATTATATAGGATAGAGGCCTGGTGCCTGGGTCAGGGCTGGCTGGTTTGCCCTGAAGGGTGTCCCAGATCAGAGTGGGGATCCTGCTGGGGTGCCTGGCCAGCCTGGGTGAGGGATTGAGTGCCATTTTCAGACTGGCCACACCCCCTTCAGGGTGGCTTCTTGCAGATTGGCCATGCCCCCCAGCAGGGACCTTCATCCCATGGGGGTGTGGCCATAGGATGAAGGGGCTGGGTAAGGGGCTGAGGGCTGTTTTCAGGTTGGCCATGTCCCCTTAAGGCTGAGGGTCCCTACTGGGGTGCTTGGCCAGCCTGGGTGAGAGGCTGATGGCCGTTTTCAGGCTGGCCATGCTCCCCAGTGATCTAAACTCCCAGTCTCTCCTTTTTTTTGGGGGGGGAGGGGTGGTTTATTTATCTTCTATAATTGAAACTTTGTAGCCTTGAGCAGAGCCCAGGTCCAGCCAGGGCAGGTGGGAAGCTTGACTTCCTCCATCACTGGGGGCAACCCAAGCCTCCTGCTCAATTCAGCTCTGTGGCCGCTGCCGCCATCTTAGTTGGGTTAATTTGCATACTCACTGATTATCTTGTAGGCATGGCTTAAGCATAGGGTAGGGCAGTTAATTTGCATGTTTCTCTTTTATTATATAGGATGAGTTGATGAAAGTACATTTACTACTGCTTTTACCTCTCAAAGCTATTCCCTACCTTTGTGAACCCTAAAACATGTTCAATCTGCTAGAATACAGGAATCCAGTTATTTGATTAATGGTAGTGGGACTCCTCAGAGCTTCTAAAGAAATTGCCATATATCTTGTCAGATTTTCCCTACTACAGAATTGGTATTCTTTTTCCTTAAGAATCAAATTGGCAAGATGTTTCATCAGGCTGCTTTCTCCCTGTCTTATCAGAAGCCTTGGGATCAATAGGGCAAGTATGTTTATTTGTGTGTACAGGTAAATATTCTAAATATTCTCAGGGAATTCCCCAAATGTAGGGATATCTTCTACCATTGGAAAGCATTGTCATCATCTTTTTAACCAGCAAGCAAGCTCAGAAGTGGGAAGGACCATTGAGACAGATATAGCAGAGTAAATCTGAGAATGTAGCAATATGTCAACTTGCTTTATTTTAATAACTCAATTTTTCTCACAACTGGGAAATGTGGCCAGTAGGTTTGTGTCTTGCAGTAGTTATCCTATTTTAATTTCAGCTTGGTTATGTTTATGTACAAACAAGGCCTTCATTTTTTTCTACCTATTTGCTTCGCAGCCCACACTCATGAAAACTAGGGTCAGATGTAATATGCCACCATGTTTATCTCTATTTTATATAGGCAAAAATTCAGATTGAACTGATAAACCTATGGGACCTTTGCCATAGAATTAATCTTGAGTTCTTTTGTTTCCAAAGCAAATTAAAAATATATATGTACGATATATGCATAAAGGCAATAATTTTTATTATGTCAAAATATAAATTGTGAGTTTTTGGAATTGATGAACATATTAACATGTTTTGTAGAGTTACTGAAATATTCAAATTAAACTATATGTTAATTTGGAAGTTTATAATGCAGATCTTTTTAATGTATTTTTATTGATTTTGTAGAGGAAGGGAGAGGGAGAGATAGAAACATCAATGATGAGAGAAAATCATTGATTGTCTGCTTCCTGCATGCCCCCTACTGGGGATCGATCCTGCAACCCAGACATGTGCCATTGACTGGAATCAAACCTGGGACCCTTCAGTCTGCAGGCCAACACTCTATCCATTATAGGGTTATAATGCAGATTTTAAGAATGCCTTAACCCAAATTTGGAAATTTTTTTTTGACAAAGATAAAATGTTCATGTGGATTAAAAAAAAATTTAGAGAGAAAATAGTTAGCTACTCTAGTGAGGGTAGTTAATTCTGATGGGAAGGGAACAGTGATTAACTGGAAAAGTCATTGGTTGAAATGCCAGGGAACCACAGAGGTCCTTGCCCTAGAAGCTAAAGAATATACAGACTTTGGACAAGTCTCTCAACCCTTGATTTTGAAGATACATAGATAGACTTCTGTATATATCTGCAAAACCCATAAAATCCTTTCTCTGTTTAAAATATGAAAATCAAGACTTTATGCACATCCTATATAATAAAAGCTTAATATGCTAAGTGTCCAGTTGTCCAGTTGGCTGTTCAACCAATCAAAGTGTAATATGCTAATGATATACTAAGGCTGCTCAACCGCTTGCCATGACATGCACTAACCACCAGCGGGCAGATGCTCCAATGGGAAGGTTAGCTTGCTGCTGGTGTCCGGCCGATCAGGACTGAGCAAGACAGGCTGGACACACCCAGGAGCCTTCCTATGATAACCTCCCCAGCTGGCCAACCTCCCATGTCCCTCCCTAGCCCCGATCATGCACCGGGGGGGTCCCTTGGCCTGGCCTACACCTTCTCACAATCTGGAATTCCTCAGGGGATGTCAGAGAGTAGGTTTGGGCCTGATCCTACAGGCCAGGCTGAGGGACCTCACCGGTGCATGAATTCATGCACTGGGCCTCTAAGTCTTTAAATAAAAAATGATATGGATCATTGCAAGAGTCAGTTCCTTAATCCAGATGTATAAGAAATATCATTATTCTAAGTTTCCAAGTAAAAAGGGACAACTCTATTAAAAAAACAGTCATAGTGCTCATGTAAATTGTTGAAAAAAAATTGCTCCAAGATTTACCTTTCCAGTTTAAGATCTGGATAATGAGCAAAAATGTGAAAAGAGGCTTTGAGAAGCCTGTTCATTCTCTTTGGCCTTCTCTGCCATGCTTTCTCCTACCTTAATTTTAATTAGTCTGATAGGGAGATGAACATGTGGTGTGGAGATGGTGGAGCCCATGGCACCCCAAAGAGCCTTGGAGGCAGGGAGAAGAATAAAGAGGAAAGAGGGATAAACCCAGTACACGGCTCTGTCTATAAATGTATGGAAACTATTGGGTTCAAATTGCGGAACTCCTCTCTCACTTCTAGTATGTGTCACCACCACAGCTCTGGTGGTGTATCTGGCTGAGGTGGGGCTGAGGATTCCCAAGATTGGCAATGAAGGGCATAACTGTTGTCTTTCCAGCTCCTTAGACTGGACCTGGGCCATCGTGTAACATAGTGACAAGGACTTTGCAGTAAACTTCGTGAGATTCAGAAGAGTGGAGGCCAAAACTTGGTGGAACTGCTTTCAAGACAGTCTTGAAGGAGAATTGGTTAGAAGCCAAGCCTGGTTGGACTTTAAAAATGCACAACTGGGGGATTTAGCTGTTGCTGCCAATGCTTGTGGGGCCTCCAAGGCAAGAGTTCAAATGGAGGCCCACATACATTCTTCTTCATTTGATCAGTGATAAAATTTTTATTTGTAAAGAACATGCAGTTGCAGGGATTTCTGGATGAGGATAATTTTCTGGCTCATTTTTATTGTTTGCAATGGTAATTAAATATTCATTAAGTAACGAATTTGTGATGTCCTATTAGTGAATTTTATATGGGTCATGCTTGACAAAAGTCTGCTTACTTTTATTGTTTCCAGCTTTAAAAATTAAGCAGACTGACTAATTTTAGATATTCTATTGACCTCCTCCCCCCATCCTTGGCTTTTAAGTTTTTGAACTATAAAAAGGAAGCTACATATACAAAGATCTCTACTTGTATTTATTCTGGGTGACCTGAAGGAGTTAAAAAAATAAAATGTAATTGTATTCAAAGTATACAAAATACCAATATATTTTCAACAATAATCTAAATTAGAGTAAGTAAAAATACTAAAGTATTTTTTTAAAAGTATTTTAATTAAATATTCAAAATTACATGTTAAAATTAAAAGGCAAACCTGTGTTATAATGATTGTATAAAGCATTTTAAGTCCACAATTATTCAAACAAAGCTGAAGCTTATAAATATATTTTTTGGAAATTTTGTTTTCTTAGATATTTTAATAGCAGCAAATCCATATCCAGGTTTAGTGCTCAGTGTTCATTTAATTGCTAATGTAAACAATTAGCATCATGCTTCATGCAGTTTACGTATTCACAAATATAAGAGTAAGAATTGTTTCATTGCAAAACGTTCCTCACATGCCACGTGTGGTTCTTCCACATTCAACACTAATTCATTAATTATTCTAGAACAGTGATCAGAGCATGAGAGAAGCAAGAAAAGGGATGATTGGCACTATTATACCTTGTTCCACTAGTGTGTGTGGCATTCTGCCATCTGAGAGAAATACTTAGGTAACTACCTTTTCTTTAACATAAGCGTGAATGGTGCCCACACCTTTTCTGCTTTTGAAATGGTGTCTAACTCCACGCTCTGCAATACCACACTCACAAACCTTTGGGGCATCTGAACTCAGTCACTTTTTGATTGGAGCAAAGAGGTAGGTCGGGGGATGTTGAGAAACATTTCCCTGAGGCCTAAACAGCTGTAGTGAGGAGCTGGGGCATAGGGCTACGGGACATCTGGATGCCAGTGCCAAAGGCGCCCATTCATTTTTTGTGTGTGTGCTTGTGGCACTGGGGCCTTCTATAGCATGGGGCCAAGTAAGAGCCCCTCTTGCCTCCATGTATGGGCTCCACTAGCTGTGAAAGCCTGAGGGCATTAGCATTCTCACCAGGGGCACCATCTCTAGGGGGAACTGGCACAGGAAGGAAGAAATGGCAGATGGTGTTGTGACGTTGTCGGAATGGCTGTGGGCTCATATATCTCCCTTGCTGGCATCCTAGAAATACTTGGTGGGGACTTTTCAAGGGGACTGGAGGTCCTGTGTGAGTAACTGATGTTGATGCCCTTCATCTGTAATGCCTGGAGGCTGGGTGTGCCTGGGTAACTCATTTCCAAGTCAATAAGTGCTCCTTCTTCACTTGAGTATTGATGGGGAAAGACACTTCTATCTTGTAAATCTGTTTTTCTCCACATGCTTGCAAAAGACAGGACAGTTCCATTCTCCTTTGTGAATGTTTTCTATGGAGGGAGCCCAGGACACAATGTCATCACAGAACCTCGATCACTGGAATTAGAAAGAAATGATTTATTTACTTAGATTGGGGATCTGAACCACAAAGGATAGAATTCAGAGGGAGGGTCTAATTTTCAGCCATCTTTTCACTGACCTGTAACTGAACTTCTCTCAGCACCTCCTTTATAATTAATGTAGGCAATAATAGCAGTGGTTTCAGTCCTATTTGTGCCGTTGCCACCAGTAGAAATCACAGATATTTTTATATCACATTACTGTTGTGGCTAATATCTTATTTTAATAAAGAGATAATTTTATCTGATTAGCTAATTTTCTAATTTTAATAAAGATTCACATATTTACTGTCAACAAGTTTGTTTTAAAATTCTTTTTTGAGATAACTGGTGTCCTTTATCATCCTACACATTTTATTTCACACAGTTTAAAACATTCTAAGAAGGGATCTGCTGGCTTCATCAGACTGCCAGAGGGGCTCATGGCAGCAAGATGGTTGAGAAGCTCCGTTGTAGATGAAAAACCATCTTTTACTGCAGACCATTGAGGCCCTGGAGAGTGCAGCTTTCCTTAAGGTCATGTGGAGGAACAGGGATTAAAAACAGTGCCCTTCCTCCTGCCTCAACCCTGACCTCAGTGGCAGGGGAATGAGAGCTTTGTCTTATTCAGCAAGCCCTGTGATCCTGATGAAGGCCCAGGCAGTCCGTCTTCGTTCGCACTTACCTGGCCTGCGGTGGCCTTATCCCCGCTCCTCTCCTTTCCTGCTGCTGCTGGTGAGGTGTGGTCAGCTCCAGCAGTGCTTGCCCTTGGGCCCCAGATAATCACAAAGCATGTTGTCCTCAGACACCCGATGGTCAACAGGAGGAATAGAAAATTTAGCCCTGATTGCTTGACCCAATGTTAATGGTACTTCAGGTGACATTGGTTCCCGTATGCGCGGGGGGACTTTTTCATCCAACCCAGTGGACTTTCTTAAATTCACTTAGGAACTCTTGTCTCATTGTTCCCTCCTCATTTTGGACTAATGTATGCCTCAAAAATCAATAGAAAAATATAGAATTAATAACTAACATTCATATTTCACTTAGTGCCATTTCTAAGCACTGTATAATTTTTTAAAACAATTGTAAGAACATTATTATTATTATCCCCATTTTACAGATGGGAAAACCAAGGCACAGAAAGGTTAGGTGACTTGCCTGGTGTATATGTCTACTACTAGTAAGTGTCAGAGATAGGATTTGAAAGAAATGTTCTGGCTCCAGAGTCCATGATCTGGGCCACTATGCTACATGTGCAGCTATTACATAAGTGACTTTCAGCACCATTGTCCAGATGCTGTTTTCCTTTGGTTTGGAGTTTGACTAGGAACCCACATATCTGGGGTGAACGGCACCTTGGGATATTTTGATACAGTCCTAAGAGGAACTCTTTCCAGTGTGTCAGTGCTGTCTCTGAAAGCTACTTCATCATGTGATTCAGTCTGTTCAGCTTTAACCCCTTGCTCGTAAGTATTCAAGGCAATATGGAGAAGGAAAAACATGTTCATCCCCCAAAAGTTTAGACGTGCTGCAAAATGGTACATTTGGATTGACTTTGTCTCTGTTTCAAGGACGTTGACAATGCCTTGATCTTTGCTTTTGAAGCCTTCTCGTCAGTAACATTGGCACGTACAGCTTTGAAAATTTCTGTCTGAATTTTTGTGTTTTTGAAAAAATTATGTTTGTTAGTGTTTCTCTTCTTGAACACTAGTTGATATTTTGCCAACTAGTTAAAACTCTGCAAATCTGAGTGCTGGCTGGGAAGTTGGCTGTAGCCAGTTATCCCCAGATGGCCAGATTTTGTTGTGTGCCACTTTTATAGATGCTCACTGGCTGTGTACCTGGGGCTATGAGGTGCACTGTTCCACTTGTTTGTGCCAGCCATGCACAGTACATTATTTGAAAAGTTGAGACAGATGGTATAGCTCAAACTAAAATGATGAGAGGGAAAAGAAAGTGAAAAAAATAGGAAGGGGCACTTGATTTTCATTTGAGAAGTGAATTTTAGTTTCTGTGATTGACTAATAAATGCAGCGTTGCTATAAGACTTGAATTCATTAACATCTTTTTAAACAGATATAACTGAGTAATCGGCAGGAAGCAATCTTTTCCTTCATGGATGCTGTCCCAAATTTCATGGGACCTCCTCCAGATATGAAAATGTTTGGGCCATTGGAAGTTGTCAAAAATAGATATGAGTCTTTCAGAATAAGATAGACCACCACCAGTACCAATCAAAACAGAAAAATCCCAAATTTTATTTTTAAACTGAAAAATATATATACCAGAACCGCCTGGTGAAGTAGCGGTGATAACGACAATTAATCAGTTTCATGCAGCTGCTTCCTGACTTTTCTGCAAATTGTTGTGGAAAAATTAATGAAGGTTAGATCAGTAATGGCTTCAAGCTTGGCCAGTGGAAACTATGACAGTGTTTCCATCAGCAATTAAGCTGGGCTGCTTTCTTTTTTCTATAGGGGAAGTGGTATGATGTGTGTTCTCCACAGGAAATGGAAAACGACAGCTGAACTGTGTGAGCACAGGTATGGAGGAGCACCCCGGGAGCGTGCCACCAGGCTGCCTGTAATTTGCACGACAGATCTGCATTTTCTGCAGAAAGGATTTTGCTGTACAACACTGAGAAATCATTCCTTAAAAAGAGAGGAAAAATTTGGGGATTTTATTGAGCTGCCATTTCAGAAACACAGCTGTGCTATGAATTTAAACTTTGGGAACCAGAAAGTGGAATGTATGACAAATAGAAAGTGAAACTCACCTATCTAATTTTATTTTCCAAGCCAAAGGTAGTTCAGTAAGGCCCAGTTCACATCCTGTGTAACCCTATGGGATTTTCCCCAGTATTAGTTAAAAATTTTCCCATAGGGTCACACAGGATGTGAATTAAAGTAAACACTTAACAAGCATGATGAAAAGGAAATTAGCTTTCTAAATGATCCTTTCACTGCTAACATCCTGAGTAGTTATTAGAAATATGGGAAAGGGTTACTTCAGTGACTCATTATCAAGTCGTTACATTATTAATAGAATATATTAACAGTCTTTCTATTACATATGAAGTGTGTTTCCTTATACATAAAACTAAATTTTACATATATTTTTTTCCTCTTTTGAAATCATTAAAAAGCTTGCCAAAATTCTCTACAGATCAGTGGTTCTTAGCCTTTTAGGGGAGGGGTTCATAGGCCTGTTTAAGACTCAGTTAAAAGGCCCTGACCCCTTCCTCCAGAAAAATGCATATATACCACATTTTGCATACATATAATAAAGTTTCACAAACTATTTAAGTGACCTTGGACCCCAGGCATTTATCAACTAGGTTTTTAAAGCATGGACAGATAGAAACTTATTTACAACCATAAAATGTGAGCTCATTATGAGTAAAGATTTTATAAGAGGCACTTCCTAAATGCTAACTGTAGCAATAATAATTATTTCCCCCCTTTTTTTTTTGCTTGAAAAATGCTTGCACATTGAACAGAACATAAAAAAGTTGGGTTTGAATCTGGCTGTATAATAGTTTAGCAAGTGGCTTTAGGTGTCCTGCCTCAGTTTCACCATCTCTAAAATGGTGGCAACAAAGGTAATGTATCACTTTTTTCTGGCAAATAATCCATGCTCAATATTTATGTCATCTATTACCACGTGACTTAGGATCTTCAATGATAGATTGAAGGACATACTTACCTTCCTCTCTTTGTATTAAGTCCTTACATACTTTTGCTAATGATGTTAGATTCAAATTATATGCAAATCGACCTAACTAAACTAAACTATTATACAGCCAGATTCAAACCCAACTTTTGTATGTTCTGTTCAATGTGCAAGCATTTTTCAAGCAAAAAGGGGAAATAATTATTATTGCTACAGTTAAAGTTTAGAAAGTGCCTGTTATAAAATCTTTACTCATAATGAACTCACATTTTATGGTTGTAAGTAAGCTTCTATCTATGGATAGATACATAGATATAGGTAGAGAGAGATAGCTACAGACACAGATATTTACAGTTGTGAGTACATGAAACAGTTTATTATTGTATCATTATTATTGCATTATTTTCCATATGCACAACTATAAACCTATTTTTGCCCCACCCTGTGTGTGTATACATATGGCCTGCAGCTCTTACAAATGTTTTATAGGCAACTTCAATAAAAAGTGTACATGAAACCAGATTGTCTTCATACTTGAACAACTCAGTGGCAGACAGCTCTGTTCTTTCTGTACATGATTAATGATTTCCAACTCATAAGTTATGATTTGGAGCCTTGAGCATAAAGAGTGACTTTGAGCCAAGAGAGGCTTGGAAGAGGGCAATGGATAGTTGTGCTGCCGGAGCCATTAGAGCAAATTAGTGTGGGAAAAACAGCAGTGAGTTAGAAAGGAGAAAGCGAGGAGAGTGAAGAGGGGAAAAATAAAAATGGGGGACATAGAGGATGATGTCAGCTGATCTGTGGAAGGTTTTGACATATAGAGAGAAGCTGTTAGTCCCAGTATACAGAGTACAGGAAATCATGAGTGTAACACTGGCTGAGGTGATATGCAAACCAGATCCATGGAAGGGGCTTCAACAGCAGAACTGAGGACCCCTTGAGGTGCTAATGAGGTGGGGGTTTGTCATAGTTGAAACACAATATGAACATAAGTGTGTGGTTATGAAATAATAGCTAAAGAGATACATTTAGGAGATATAAGGGTGGAAAAAAATACACATTGGAAATGGGCTGAATTGGGGACAAAGAACAGTAGGGTTGAAGGTTTTGCTCAATAAATTGTTGGCAGTGAATTCTTGGCTCTCATGAGTTGCACAGCCATTCCTTTGCTCAGGCATTTCCACCTCTTGGAAAGCCTTGTCTATGCCTGTCAGAATTTTCAAGCCCTTATTTAACTTTAACCAGCTGCATAAATATTTCTTGCACAACACTAGTTCATAGCAATCTCTCCTTTACTGAGCTCATACAGTGCTATTATAAATGTAGTGGCACTTAATTGATGCTTAAAGTTACAATTTAAATTTTCACTGCATGGCTTATCTCTTCAATGAACTCCCGAACTTCTATAGAATTAGCTGATGTAAAAAAGTTTTTTCTATCGTGTAATTCAAAGTATTGCACGTAGCAATCACTCAATATATTCTTTCTATATTTAAAGAATATTAGTTTTTTACTACATCTCTTAAACTGGAAGGGACAAAAGAAAGGAAGCATAATATAGTCCTTATTCTAATAGTATAAATTATCAAGTGGGATGTTCTGTGTAGAATTTAGCAATTTAATGGAAATTTGGCATTAAAGAAAGATTATTTTTGAGTCATCTAAGTTTTCTAGAATTAAACAAGATAATCCATGTAAGTTGTTTAGTCCAGTATCTGACAGTATTCCACAATCATTTTTTAGAATCATATTTATTATTAATATTAATATAATCTGTTGACTGGGCCTTCCATTCCTGAAATTCTTAAAGAGTAATCTCTATTAACAATGTCAGGTTCTTTACCTTCTATCTAATAGGAAACTGCTTTAACACCTCAACTCAACTGTAATTATTCATGTTAAAGGCTCCAGTGATCTTGTAATTGGCAGCTCTAGTGGACATTTCTTATTTCTTACTTAATATGACTTGCCTCTTGCATTTGAACTCTCTCCTCCTTGACATAGTCTTCTCCCTTGGTTTTCTTGACACTACTGACTCCTATGTTCTCCACTGCCTCTCTGATTATTACTTCTCTATATTTCCATCATGGGTTCTGTCTCTCCATCAGCCCAATTATTGCAGTGGAGAGTTCTGTCACAGAATTTCTCACTTTTTACTATTCATGCTTACAAGGATCGAGTGTTTCTATCTTTTTTTATTTCTTCAATTACTAATCTGTAGTAGAAGCTCTAGTTTCCTACTCTGTGCTTCCAACTGTAGAGGGTGGGGCAAAAGTGGCTTTGCAGTTGTTCATATGGAAAATAATACAATAATCTAATATAATAAAAGAGAAACATGCAAATTGACCGTTACCACCAGCCAATCAGAGCGGTTATATGCAAATTAGCCCAGCCAAGATGGAGGCCAACAGCCATGGAGCTAGAGCAAACCAAAGGCTTCTGTTGCAACTGCCTGCCTAGGCTGGCTGAGCCTCTGCTCACGGCCACGCCCATCAGCCAATCAGAGCGGCTGTATGCAAATTAACCCAGCCAAGATGGAGGCTGGCAGGGCGGCTCTGCACTGGGAGCCTCTGCGTCTGCGGCCTGCATAGCTGTGCCAGGTGTGTCAGCTCGGGGGGGGGGGGCGGTCTGGCCTGGGGCCTCCTCGGGGCATCCAGGAACAGCTGTCCTGGGTCTGCGGCCTAGCTCCGCCCCCGGGAGCCTCCGAGGAGTATCCAGGAGCGCCAGTCCCGGGTCCACTGCCTGGCTCCACCCCCTGGGGGCCTCCCCGGGGCATGCAGGAGCATGGGGCCTCTGCAGGGTGTGCGGGAGCAGTCGTCCTAGGTCTGCTGCCTGGCTTTGCCCCCCGGGGGCCTCTGCAGGACATCCAGGAACGCCTGTCCTGGGTCCACTGCCTGGCTCTGCCCTGGGGGCCTCCGCAGGGTGTCCAGGAGCACCCGTCCAGGGTCCGCTACCTTCATCCGCCCCCCAGGGACTTCCACAGGGCGTGCGGGAGCGTCTGCTGCACAGTACGGAGAAGCCGAAGCCAGTTCACTGCCCAGCTCCACCCCGGGTGTGTTTGCTCAGCAGCAGGGCCCCACCGAGGGATTCTGCACCAGCGTCCACCCCTGACTCGCCACCCAACTCTGTACCAGGTGTGTCCCCTCAGCGGCGTGGACCCACCAGGCATGTGCGATCGTGGGCCCTCCGCTGGGAAACGTCCAGGCCTGCACTCACCAGCCTTCCCACCCCCCAGTGCACGAACCCTGAAGGGGCTGTGGGCAGCCTGAAAATGGCTCTCAGCCCCTCACCCAGGCTGGCTAGGCATGCCAGCAGGTGGACCTCCCCCCCGAGGTGTCCCAGACTGCAAGAGGGCACAGGCTGGGCTGAGGAACCCCCACCCCCCGAGTGCACAAATTTTTGTGCACCGGGCCCCTAGTCTAAACTAATAAAAGCGGGATAGTAAAATTAACCGTTTCTTCGGGACGCCCAACAGCCAATCAGAGCAGCTGTATGCAAATTAACCCAGCCAACATGGCGGCCGCCACTCCCGGACCTGAGTAAACGTTTAGGCAGCGTCCGTTGCAGCAGGAGCGAAAGGGAAACTGTTTTCGGCCCTTGGCGGGCAGGCTCTGAAACATGTTTCAATAATGTAACAATCATAGAATCCTCGGGAGCTGAAGGGAACAGCAGACCTAGCCTGAGTCTAAAAGTATAACATTGTTGCAGTATAGACTCCGTGAGGTGAGGCAGAGAGGAGGCTTTGTTACATGTCTAGGCTGGCTTAAAGGAACAGTGTATCAATTATAGGAGATAAACCCCACAAACCTGCGTCCAGCCAGCCTTGCTGGGACGTTGGGTCAATGGGAGCTGTGGGCAGCCTTAAAGCCCCTCACCCAAGCTGGTCAGGCACGCCAGCAGGTGGGCATCCCCCGAGGGGTCCCAGACTGCGAGAGGGCACAGGCCGGGCTGAGG